>VCRD01000532.1:165398-231953 GCA_006783055.1 Trinorchestia longiramus
GGACACAACATGGACACACAGGGACACAACATGGACACAACATGGACACACAGAACACAACACGGACACACAGGGACACAACATGGACACACAGGGACACAACATGGACACACAGGGACACAACATGGACACACAGGGACACAGCACACGTCTCGGACACACAGGGACACAACACACCGAGCAAACGGCTAGACAACGCTCATGTAACACGGCGTGCACGAACGATTTTAGTGTGTCACGTATACAATCTCAAGCGAGAAGCAAACGCTATGCCATGACAAGGCGAACAAAGAGAAGCGCAGCTAAATGTGAGGATTACATTATCTACTGATTCACCACGGAAGTCCTTTGAACGGAGTTTCTACAGTAAGATACGTGCAGATTTCTGCTGACGAACGAGTGAAAAGACAAGAACAGCATTGAGGATAACAATCGAGCATTAGGCCGTTAGTACTAGAGTAGAAGGACGTTCAATACAGGACAAAACTTCCACAACAGCACCCCTGGTCTGCCTAGTGAAAAGTCATTCAAAGGCTGCCAGTTTTTAGCCCACCCAAAAAATGTATACGTAAAAATAGCAACGTTCTAAAAAAAAAAGAAAAAATTAAGGACCCCTATTCAACAGCTCAATATTTTCAAGAATATTTGATGGAAACAACAAGCAGTTGCCTCAGTTCCAAAAAAAATGAACTAACGGCAGCTGATCGGATATTAGGTCAATCACTTCCGGAGAAACTCTTAATCTCGCATGATCATGGCGCAATAACTGAATGCTGAACCAACCATACTGTTGCACAATCCTAGACCGAAAAAAAGACCCTTTATGATCTCCGACAGCAACTTCGCAAACTTGAAATGGAGGCAATAGTCGTCTTATGGTCGGCTGATGTAAAAAGCAATAACCATCAAAAGCACTGATGCAATGAGCAAGCCAAACTTGATGACGTCATCAAAATGAAAAATAAGCACTCATGTTTTCGAAGCGTCATCGTGGTGCAGGAAGACCAGCTCAGAAATATTTACCAACACCGAGGACCTGAGGACGCAAGTAATTGCAAGAGCGCCACTAGCCCGAATCTCTGAGCACAGGAGCCTTCTCGATCAGCTTTTCATCACGCCGCAGTGAAGCATTGCGCAATAGAAGAGTCATTTTACGAGAGTAAAACTGGCCAAGGTTTTGGATGTGCGTGAGGCAACCAAAACAGCGTCCTTCTACACCGTTCGAGGTCTCCAGAGGGAGCGTAGAGTCTATAGTTGCAGTTGCTTATTTCGGAGGAAAAATCTACGTATATGAAATGACAGATTTTAGGACCCTAGAAAAAAGGTTAAAAATGAGAAAAGGATGTTATCTATGTGTTAATTTTTGTCATTTTAGGAAAGATGGAATAGAAAAAGAATCATAGCAAATAGTATCCATAAGTTTGAATTACACAGATCTCAGCAAAAGAAGTAACAGTGCAATTTTTAGACAAGCACTCCAAGAAAATTTCAGCGTCAAATTAATAGAAGGGAAAATTTAGGAAGAAGTAATCATCAAGGGAACTTCCTCAGAAAGCACGTCTGACTTGGTTCATTGAAAACTAGAAAATCGAAATGGTCCGCGACCGGCTAATCTTCCTCAGAACATCCACAGATTCTTAGACCAGCAGAAATTAGAAATGCGAGGAAACGTGTGGACGCTCTCGCAGGAAAGGTGTTGGCAGAAAATTGACTATGCTACAGTGAATCTCAAGGACGAGAAATCTGGTGGGAAGCTGGAATCATCTCGAAAGTGGTGTTTTAATTAATCTTTTTCTTAATATTCTGAGCGAAATTTGTAGGCTGATTGCCGGCAAATACGAAACAACGTAATTTTTACTGACGGAATGGAATACAGTGCGCTGAAGCTGAAATGAGGTATACGCAATAAAAAAGTCTAAATCTAGGAACTACTGGAGTAATGTGGCAGCCAATGTCGAAAAAAATAATAAGAATGACCTCGACTACTGAAAGTTATTAAAGTGTCCATAACTGAAAAATGAACATGAGAGATGAAATGGCACTTCTGTTAAAATCTTCAAGAATTGCTTAGTTTTCATGGCGAAATTAACCCTTTAGCGACCAAGTGGACTATTCGGTCGCCTTTCACGGTCTTTGGGAGAATTGTTCTAATAATTAAACAGTGAGCAATATGAGGTTGCTACTAGGTTTGAACGCTTCGGCATGTTACAGCGTCGTTCTTTTGGCTGCCTGGCTCTCGGCATGCTTCATTGCATCAATGTACAGACGGTCTTTGTGACCTTAAATGTAGAAACTAGAAAAACAAATTGGTCGCTAAAGGGTTACGTATCAAGAAATACTTGGTTGCATACGAAAATAAATTTTCCGGCCTAAAGCATTACACATATTACTGAATGCATGACGAAACAAACCGAACACAGAATCCCTCAGAACATTTGCGAGACAACAACGAACTTCCTTCACCAGCAGAATGAGAAAATGAGGTTAATCCCTGAGCTGTCTCTTCGGTGGCTTTGCGGAAACCATTATCGAGTGTTGATAATCAAGTCAAACAGGTTAGATTTGAGACGAGTTTAGACAGAGAAAACAGGGTACTCTATTCTCAGCATCGTTAGAGAACACGAAAGGAAGTTTACAATACGATTTTAGCTATGGACTATTGTTCTAATTTTAGTTTATAACCCCGTATAGGTCCTTGTTAAATAATCAAGACACGTCATATATAAAATTTGCGAGCTTCGCTCAGACAAAGAACCCTTAGATAGAAGCTCTGTCAACGGCATGAGAGAATTCACAACTATGCACTTCATCTCAAGCAGATTTGACGGCCATTCATTCTTACACGAAACTTGGAAGAAACCGGAACTCAGAAGCACAACGCATTATCAGGCAATTTTTATAGGACGGTTGTGTGTTTTCGTTCGAAACTAGCATCGAACTCAACTAAAAGCAGGCTTATAATTGTGTTACAAGAATACTGCAGAAGCGAGGGCCGCTGTTTCACATACTTATCATCGCTGTCACTATTCGTGACTCACGATGGAGTAATTCGAGAATAAATAAGGTATGGGGAACCGCACGCTGCCTTATTGGTGTCGCATGTAATCAACTAGAAGAGTTGACACTCGAGCGGCCGCTGCAGTAATTTTGGCAGATCATAGCAACGGACAGCCGATGATTTATAGGAGAAAATGACACACAAGCAACGCGACAGTGGCAACATAAACACAATCCATCTTGTTTCCAACTTAATCTCTTTTCTAGCAGTAAATTTCTCCTGCGGAAATTAGGCAACAAATTCGTCTGTTCTTTTAGGGTTAGGAGATAATTGACAAGAGAATGAGGCAAATGAAAACGATATTGCGAATGTGAAGGAGCACCTCAAAGAGCATTCTTCAATGTAATGACAGAGCACAGTATCTCCATGTATGAAGAGGGAAGAAGAATTGACAGACGGAGGAGCAACGAAACTGACGAATAAGATGGAATCTTAGCGAATAAAGAGCAATTTATGATTAACGGCTAGTTTCGCCTCGATAGCTGTTCCTGAATGAATGGCCTAGATTGCGAACTGCTTCAGTCACGATAAAGAAGAGGTCGATGTATAAATCATGTGAAATGTGCAAACTTTCAAGAAATCACAAAAAAGACTGCTGGGAAATATACGTTTCAATATGAAAGGTTCGAACATCCCTCAGCAATAATATTTCAGTACAATGAACACAACGTTCGAGTTGACAAAATAAACTTGGCTAACCTCGACTTCTCTTCAGGCCGAGGGAAACGCGATAGCCGCTCTGATTTCTCCATTTTTGATTGAATTTTTGAGGTTGGTCGCCCACAGAATTATCGGGCAGCACAGCCGCGAGTAAAACGAGTGGGGCATGAATCGCAATCACGACGTAAGAACTCAACTGAATGGCTGAGCTCTAGCGGGGAATCCTGTATGGCAATTAACACAACTTTAACTGTGCTCTAAAACCCTCCGAGTGGAATTGAAACTCAAGCTTTCTAAAAATAGAGGCTCTACCACATGCCAAGCGCAAGGAAGTCATAATTCAGATCTAATAATTTGGGAGCTCTATGTCCAGTTTTAAGGCTCCAGGGATAACGCAGATTAGAAACAAATGCAGTGACTCTACTGCTGCCGTCGTGACCAATGGAGTGATAAACGTTTTAATTCACAATGCAGAACATTTGTACATAGATTGCAGTATAATGGCCGGACACTTTTGTACGTGTAGTATTAGCGAAACAGGTAAAACGAAAAATGTGTTATTTTGGAAATTAACGTATTTTGATTCGTTTCGGGGTTTTCGTTTCGTAGACATATTCGTCGCCCTTTATTTCCCCTTTATTACATCTACAAAGGGTCAGGATTATTTTATGACATCTTTGAATATTTTAATAGAAGGTCACAATTTTCACTTGAGACAAATTTGATTACATCGCTATGGACGATCTAAGTTAGAATTGAAAGAACAGAACGCCATTTACGTCCCTGTGACGCTTTTCGAATGCTAATTCACAGAGCCACTTTGTGACCCACAATAATAATGACCACCGAGTGGCCAAGAGGCCTTTATATTTAGCTCCGGTGGGCATTTTAAATATTGCTAATAGTACGAGTTAAAAAAACTAAGTACTCGTAGAATAAGAATTGTGTTCAAGCGCGTTTAACCGTAGTCCAACCTTGCAATTTTATTACCTTTTCACATACGAAAATGTTTGAACTTCAGCTTCCACTCGCACAAGCAAGAAAGTAGTCCTTATCTTAGTAACATTTTTAACTTAATCCACTACTTCAGTGAGATGCAAAACTAACAAGCCAAATTCTATTCAACATTCCCTCACACCCGCAGGATTAAATTACATTGCTGTGCTAATTACACTTTTTTAGCTAAGATGAAATAGCTGACATGGTGGTCGACACGCCGGGCAGTCGTACTTACCTCTGCGCACGCACACGAGATCACGGCAGTAACTACACGATTCAATCCCTTCGCTACCATTGCAGAAATATGCCCCACAGAAAGTTCCACAGACAGTTGGGATAATATGTCCCGCTGTAAAATACCAATGAGATGATTAATTCCAAAATATTTCTAGGCCTAGCATCTTCATCGAATAATCGACATTTAAAAAGAAATTTCAGATGTTTCCCAGACAAAAATTAAGTTTTAGCACAGGAAAAGCTGCTTTTCTATTAAAAAAATATTCGGTACCGAAAGGGTTAACATGAAGTCTACCTGAACGCGAGTTTCATGTGAACTACAGCGGCAGCAACACTTCTTTTCATCGTTCGTTGAGCTAATAAAGAATTATTTTCCCACAAGTTTGATTGCCGCATTTGACGCACAACGAAAAGGATTTTTCCCACGGACGAGCACTAACTGCCAACCTTTTTAATGAATTTCATTCGACAAGGAAAAGTCGCTACGAAGAAAAACGGGGAATTAAAAATAAAGTATATAATGAAGAAATTACTCAAATAACATTCTAGCTGCAGAATTCTGACTTCTTAACTGTAGTCACCCACTCAGTTAGAAATTCTAGTCGTAAAAGTTCAGAACATGTGTTCACATGCAGTGATATTCATGCTCTCAGTATTAAACTTACACACAAGAAATGATGAGGGCTCGTTTGCTTTCAATAAAACAAAAACACTAACAAATTTCAAACAGTTTTCAACACTTCAACCTAAAATACAGGATTAAAAACTCCAAACCATCTCGAAAAAGTGACTTCTGAATACTTCAACTGAATATACAGGATCAAAAACTGCAAAATAGTTACCTGTGATCTGTGGGACACGTAACACCAGCTGGAGGCCACACCAGGCCTCGTAACACCAGCTGGAGGCCACACCAGGCCTCGCGTAACACCAGCTGGAGGCCACACCAAGCTTCGCGTAACACCAGCTGGAGGCCTGGTGTAACACCACCACAGCAGGTGTAGGAGACCAAGACACTGGTGAGGGAATGGTTGAGCAGCAGCCAAGCAAAATGCTCCACAGTTCCTTCCATCGCTGACAGTGTACTCATTTTGGCATACTTTCATGGCTCTTCCAGTGAAGTAACTTCGGTAAATTCGCGTAATAAAGTTTTACTTGGTGTGTAAATGTGCAAGACATTCTGCGACTTTCGTGCAGAAGAGAAGAAACATCGGCAAATTGTAAAAGATTGCGTGATGTATTGACAACTGATGGCCCAAGACAAACTACGATGCTGCCTCATTCTTCCTACCTTCATATTGCGTCATGTCTTCATTTTTTCAACATGCCACGGAACCCAAAACTTTCTTGCAGCGACTTTTCACCCTAATTAATGCTCCCCTTCGAAGAAACGCCGTGCATTTCTTCGACCGCTTAACTGGCTGGAAATTTCAAGGAGTTTCCTCAGAAGACATGAGGACCAGAAGAAGGTGGTCATGCCGCTGCGGCACAGCAACTGCACAGGTCCCGTTGACCGAGGGCAGGCGCAAATTGAGCGACGATCTGAGGCAGGTAAGCGAGGACTGACTTCATGGAGGGTGACACCGAGGGCTGGGACGGACGAGGCAACTCACGGGGTACCGGGACACTTTTTCTAAATCTAGTTTCATTGTCGGTGTTTTGAAATTTTTACGCTATGCAATGCTACCCCTTGGTCGACATACAGTTCTTCAAATCCACGTGTAAATAACGAGTCTAGCTCAAGTGAAGTCAAACGAAAATCCTGTAACTTTCAGTGTTTCTTGACAGGAATGTCCACACACCCATTTGAAACCTTCCATTAATGCCGGAAAAATATAAGAAGTTTCACGGATGATTTAGAGTAAACAAGTGCCACGTAGATCAATGGAGGACACAGTTTTCGATCTGCACACAGTTTTGTGTTCCTCATGAGAAAGTTACGACGAACGCTGGTAGGATTTTTCAAAATCGTACCCTTCGCCGGGACACCGGGCAGTGAGAACTAATAAACCGGCCACAAAAATACAAGACAACGATCAAATTGTTCATAACCTGTTCAACAAATGAAGTACCTCTTCGAATACGGCATGAATATTCAAATCTGTAGCAGTACACACGCTCACACTTCATGTCTAGCATGTCTTGAAGTTCAGTATTGTGACTGCAGAAACATGGTGATGCAAGTAGGATGTCGAGCACGAAGCGCAGACTAAATATGAATCGCACATTAAGGTGAAGTTGTGGAGTTAAGCTCCAGCGGTCCTCAGTTTTCACGGCAGAATTGCATGACCATAAAACAGGCGAAAATTACGCGCCTGGATAAGGCCTCTGGGCCGAGCGAAGCAGCCTAGTCTCTTCAGTCGCATTGCTTGGAGAATATTGTTGGTTTCGTGTAGAATTAATGTTGTATTTTGCACGTCGCCGCCGTGACTTGTAATCTCAGATGAATCATTCACGTGTTTGCCTCAGAAATTTCCCCCTGGAGTTACGAAACACAGGACTGTGGGCTTCGTTAAGGCACAATTATGCGGGAACTAATTCGGCGTTTTGACAAAACATAATAAATTTCTTTTTCAGAACGTGTAGTTGCCGAAGATAATTTTGGCTTGAAGACATACGATCACAAAATTTCATTGATCGCTGAACTCAACATGTTCTGTTGAGACCAAAGGAGTTCAGCGGAAGAGTTCCATGCTGATTCCTTTGGAGGAATTTGCCACGTCGTTATCATGTTAACGAGCGGATTACCACCTCATCAAAGAAGATAGTTATCTTCTGAGGTCATATACACTTTGGAGTTCCATGAAGTGTCGCCGAAATGCTTTCATATCAGTTTGTTACAGGCCCCAGAGTTACGCAAGGCGTTCATAGAATTTCTAATTCAACAGAAATGTTTTCTGTTAACATTGGTTTTCGGGGAAGTTTGGGGCAATGAGCTAGACAAAGATGGGATGGGCTGCGAGACGAGTGGGAGTGAGGAAGTGCACGGGAGCGACGTACACAACACGACGGGCGGAGACATACTGAGCGCACTCATATGGCTGGACGGCCGCCTGGCTGACTCGTGGAAAGTGGCTGTTATGGCTGAGTTAAAAATGGCTGAGGCCAGCGGAGCCAGAAACGGCTGCAATGAGTGCCGAGAAACTTATCAATACAAAACCGGAGCCGGCTTCATATTTCCGTGTGGTCTCCTCACTCATCTAAGGCAGCGCTTAAACTATGCAACATTAACATAACCTGGGGCTAAAAAGCAATGATGAATATGCCTGCTTTAATTGAGTGAGTGAACGGAAAACGCGACTCAGATGACACAGCAAGTGGCTTAGAGACGCAGGGGAGGGGAGGTGGCCGAACTCTGCTGGCCCAATACTGATGGATTTTGGGGCCACCAGATGGAGCCTCGCCGCCGTCAGGAAAGGTTGTGTGTGTGCGCAGCCTCCACGACTTCATGTCTTCTTCACGCTTCTCAGATTATGCAGTTGGCTTCAGAACTTGAAATAAAGCTTTCACTTTTTTTTCGTAGGAGTGTAAAAATGTGCATGTTTAATCATGACGCATGAGCAATTATTAACATGTAATAAACATTTTCTCCCAATGAATTACAATCATGTTGGTAAATTATCTTAAAAAAATTAACGCAATCCTTAAATTTCTCTTATTTTCCATCAAAACAATGATACGACTTAATCAGCAGCCATACAGAGAGGCTCTGTAGTGCATATTTCTTTAAACTAACCATAGCTTAATTCAAACTCAGATCAGCAGACAGTCCCCATATATACAAATATAATATATTCATGCAGGATCAAGAGAACATAGTAAAGACAGTTTTATATGGCAGCTAATTAAGGTTGAATACGTGCTACACTTGCCAAAATCACATTTTAAAGAGTGGGAATTAGAGTGGCTAGGCCGAGCGGCGAGCGGTCGCTGTGATCCCGAACACGTTTCCGTAATTACACGTCGACGATGCGAGCAAGCTGCAGCACCTTCATAACGAATTAATGACAAGCTGGTGAAGTGATGAGTAGCATCACCTACCAATACATGACGTGAGCCGAGTTCCCTCTCAAAAATATTATCATATAAGTAGCAGTAATACTAGTAGTACGTAACGACAGCTCCTCCTTACTTCCAGTTAAACACGTCATTGTGCATCGCCTTCTATAACACAAGGGATCATGCATGCAGTAAACCTAGTGACAGGTGCAATGCCTGTGAATTATAACAAATTTTACTCACGTCAACCACGACATCAGTCACGCAACCATTTTTCAAACTCAGCTGTGTGAGTCTCTAACCCTGACCCTTTCCGTAGTCCACTACCTCACCCACTTCACATTTTGAAGTGGCCGACTTCTTGTGTTCACTATGCTACCCATCCTCGTAGCGAGGTTCAAACACTTCTGTCTTAGTCATCCTCGAAATTTGAAAAATACTAGAAATATCCAGCCCAGATCTCAAGAAATGTTTCATTTTGCAGCCACATCATAATTTACATCCTTCACAGCGTGGGCTACACGTTGAATGCTCTTTACTCTTCCTCTTCGGATCCTTCCTGCAGATTCTCCGACCCTCTTCATAATTTCTTTTGGAGACGCTTACAGTTTGATCACCTACAATTTACAAGTCCATTTTTCACTGAAAATACGATACACTAAACCTGAACAAGCAATTTACTTGGGCGAGTTTTGCCGGGCATGGACACAAGTCGAGTTTCATGAGATTATTATCTTCTTGCACGAGAACAACATGCATTGCAATGTATGGAAGATAACTCAATATAAAACTAAGTAAGCAGGTGATTGAAGACCTACGGGTTGACACCCGCATAAGAGTGTGTGCTGCAAGTTATATCATATATCCAACTATCGGTAAGACCCGTATTTATTTTCTGAGAGTGAGGAATAGTCAATCTTCTTGGAGCAAAATTTGGATTTATTGACAGTAATCTCATTGAGTTAGAACAAATATTTTAACTTTTAGATTCATAGAAACTATACTCACTGTTCCACCACTATATGCAAAATTTGAACCAGGCTTCAGAAAAGTGGAATAGTGATTAGCATATTTAGTGATAGATATGACCTACCTCAACAAAGCATTTCGATTTCGCTAATTGCTACGAACTTCACGGTAGTAACAGGGTGATTGATAAATTGTCGGTACGAATATCAAACTAGAGTCTTTCGAAGATTTTTTGGATTAGAAAATATCATGTACGATACATTCAGCTAACACGTCGCTTAGCGATTACAAAGCAGTACTTCTAACGATGCTTCATGGGAGGCACCGCTACATTACAACTTTGATTAGCAAGTGCCTAGTTCAACAACTCCGACATGGTTCTTTCAAAGATTTTTCACGGGAGTTATTCATGAGATATAATTGTGTTTTTAATGCAGCAAAGGGCGTGCTGCACTAGACGACCGGACTCCGCCCTTCCGTTCTGCAATGGAGGCACCAGAAGCTGCAGCAATTATAAAAACAGCAAAAACTCTTCCATGCGCTCATCACTATCAGAGACTGCTCATGATAGCTCAGAAGTTGGAGTTGGTTGTGCTATCTGAATTCGATATACGTCGTACGGAAAGCTAAGTATTTGACTAGGTTACGTTTTGATGAAACGAAGTAGTTTAAAGCTAAAGCAGACTATGCTTGAATCTTTTTAGAACGACTTTTTGATAACAGAGAACTGGTCTTTCTTGGATTTCCAATAGTCTTTACTTTTGCGCGTGAACTGTTCATTATTCGCTCCCTCAAATGACTATGAGGATCAAAACCTGTAACAAATAAACGAAACAGTATTTCTGAATTTAAGTTTCTTGTATAAGTGAACTGAAAAATTATTACTCGAGGAGATCAGAATCCAACGGAAGGGAACTCAAAAATATTAGACAGTTTGATTAGCAAATGGCACTCTCAAATTTAAGAAGATATTATACGATCCTTGAAAATTCTCAACAAAAGTCCACAACACGTACAATTTAATGAAGAAGAAGTGCTGGGTGGAGCAGGATAGTCAGTCGGATACCAAGTTACTCCACCCAGGCTAAGAAGAAGAACTAAAATTCAGGCAGAATGGAACTACAAAACTTCAAGAGTAACCTGGTCTCTAATTATCGCAGTTGCTTCCGCCATTATCTGCTCTTCGAGCCAAAATGATGTACTTTGAAGATTTTTATAAAAAATGTACACAAAGTGACATATCGTAAAGTACGAACTGTTACTATATAATAAATATTAGTACATGAACAAAAGTTGTAGCACACAATTTACTGATATCTAAACCTCCAAGTAAAAAATATGAAAGCAAAGCAACAGGTACAAACAACCATGAACATACAATGCTTCTGTTTAGATAACAAAAAAGGAAAACTGCTTCTAGTAATCAACATGATGTAAAATTAATCAGTTGTGTTCTAACAGTTGCGTGATTTCGTACCAGCCGAAATGTACACACAAGAACATGAATGTGAGGTGCTCGAAAAAAAGACTTTCTTAGAAACAAAATCACCTAAACGAAAATCCCAGTATTGGGTGCCATAAAGTCCGTTAGACTTCAGTAGGAAGCTTGGTATGGACAAAAACTAAACAGACTCGTCACAAACCCAATAAATTAAGTGTACCACAGCAATCAATCTACATCAACTTAGTTACTATTACCTACAAACTTACAATTAAAACAAATTATTTACTCAATAGTATTTAATTAGTTACTGTTAATATTAAACGAGTATTAAATCGTGTTTACATGGCCTTAGCACTAGCGATTCAAGTTTGGTTATTACAATTGCACAAGTGCAGATCTTCTGTAGCAGCCGTACGTTATACTCGATGTCCGAAATATTAAACAAGTACGGTGTCAAAGACAAATTTATTTAACTTCAACATTGAATTGATGATTAAACAACACCTTATGTAGTCATATCAGTAAACAAATGCAAAACCCAGTATTCCTATAGGTTAAAACAAAAATGTTAGCAAGATGCCTCCAACACCGAACAACAACAAAATGAAAGGAGATCTGAGTCGTTCCACCGTGGTGAGAGAACGAACACGGGAAGAATTAAGAGAAGGTCGTGTGGTCGTCGTTGGTCATACGTGACTAGTCATTTGCGCCAAGATTGGTTCCAGTCGAGGTGGACGCATGTGCTCAATGTCAAGCCTGTGAGCTACGAAATACACGATTTCTCCACTATGCACCTCTCTCTGTTCTGCATGGCTAAGGGCTTGTATTACAGAAATGTTCAGGAGTAAATGCACTTACACATACATCACTTGCTCACCTATCTACCTACTATATGGATCCTGCCGATGGAGAATATCTACAACGTCGAAGTACAATTTTTCGAAATATGTAAGAAAATGAAAATCAAGCCACGAAACTGAGCTCGTGAAAGTTTAAGCTACCCAATTAGAGTCTAAAAAAACACATGATGCGTATGATCATGTGCCGAAAATATTTACCAACGAAAGCTTGATCATAAGTCTCCTTTCTTGATGATAATTTGGATTCATACGCGAGGTCTGGAATAGGTAGAATATTTCATGACTCCTGTCTACTCCTGTACGTTAATATCACGTTATCGATAACGACGATACCAAAACAGTACCTACTCACTTCTAGAATCAGCAACATTATTCTTTGATTATATTGAACCGTGAGTGGATTTATCGAAATGATACATACCTTCTAAAATACTGTACTACGAATACGA
This sequence comes from Trinorchestia longiramus, assembly GCA_006783055.1. Taxonomy (NCBI): domain Eukaryota; kingdom Metazoa; phylum Arthropoda; class Malacostraca; order Amphipoda; family Talitridae; genus Trinorchestia; species Trinorchestia longiramus. Next base: position 178,074 of record VCRD01000532.1, read on the forward strand.
TAAAAGATGATTATAAAACATAGAAACACAGAGTTTACCCAAAAAAGTCGGAGATATGAGTGGGCTCAGGCCTTATTACTAATGTTTCTACTTTATCTAACGTCTTCATCTAACTAAACCAAATGGGCACAAGAACAAACACTGCATATGGAATAAACTGAGCCTGCCCCACAAATAGTGTTCATCAAAAATAATGCGTCGAGTTAAACCTTTCATTTAGTTTTTTCTCTGACACGACAAACTTTATAAATAAAAATACTAATATTCTAAACACAGATACATAGATGCATCGAGTTCGTAGTCATCACTTCTGCACCTCCAATTGGCGATTGTGTGTCAGAAGAAGACATCAGGGGAGGCTGTGTGTGCCTCTCACCTGCCAAAGCACCTCACACCAAAAAGACCCTTGGGCCTCCGAGGGTCTTTTTGGTAAGACCCTCCGGGGACAATCTTCAACAGGGATACGTTTTGTTCACAATTATTCAAATTAACATTCTAAATTACAATCACATCAATAATAACGGTAACTACAAATTTTTCAGCTATTGAAGATTATCAATAGGAAAGAAGTGACCAGGTCTGACTACCCCTGACTACCTAATGTATGATTGAGATAAATGCTCGTGACATAAACGCCTGCGCGCGAGTGATATGTGTGCACACGACTAAATTGACTTACGTGGTTATGGTGTACGTGCATGACTGATGGATTTACTTTAGACGGCATGGGACTTCGGTATTGAACCAAGAATGGGCCAAACGGCTCGTTCCTATTGCCTTAGTCTATTCTATTCTATTCTACCCACACGGTATCAGATACTAAAGATGCTTGTTGATATGTCTAGGGGAAATAGGAAACCTAACCTTATAAAAATAACGTTATTTGTTGACTGAACGAAATGTTGCACAAATGATTTTGTGCTATGTGTAATTTAACGTAATTTTGCTAATGTGTAATTTTTTGTGTGCTATGCTTCACTATGCTTTTGAACTCAACATTTAGAATGTAGAACTTGAATACATTATTTTTACCGTACTTCAAGAACGAGAATGGTTCCTGGAAATATTATTTATAAAATGAATATATTCATATAATGTTAATATTTTTTGGTGTTGAGGGTAACAAGTACCATTGAAGACTACCTGATTTCATTTCGACCATAGAATTGAAGCATAAAGATGAACATTATATGAACGCTATTTTGTTGTTGATTTCTTAGAGCAGAACTGCCAAAGTAACCACGTTCATTCAAAAATGTAACTAAGCTAAAAAGAAGTCCGTGTACCTGTTTTTGTGCATGATTTTACATTAGGCTTCAAACAAGTAAGATATGAATCACATTTTATAGAGGGAAATATATAATATAAATATCCCTAAATTAAATAAAACCTTGGAACAGTTCTCTAATCTTTTGACATTTTCCTAAAATATCTAACCAAAGAGGCTAGATATTGCTAAAGACCATAGTAATACTCTTTCTTATTACACGTTTTCCTATTATTTGCTGAACAAGATAAGTCTACATATATGCGTAAATATATTTTACTCGTTCTCTAATTTAAATAAGCTGAACCTGAAGACGCGCTGAAATCAAATCAACAACCAGCATAAGCTTTAACAAAATACATCTCTACCAAATAAGTTGGGATTGTGTCAAGTTCATACAAATCTACTTGACCAATTTTCTATTATGCATATTATCTGGCTTGAGACTAATATTTTCTACAATTTATGGGATTAGAGAACAATATTTATTCAATTTGATAAGGGGCAGTGATGAAAGTAGAAGTAGTATGTACGTTGACCTTAGAATGAACGTTTTCCAAAGAAATTACCTTCAATAAGAATTTTTGATTTCCCAAATCCATCGATATATTGTTGTAAAAAATTATAGTCAACAGTAAGGTAAAGAAAAAATTCTGCTATGGGGAGCCATGATTTTTTTTTGGGAAACGTCTAGTCTCAATTAAATGCTGACGAAGGCAGACACTATCACTATTGTCACGTAAGGCTTCAGAAATCCTCTAAATCCTCCCCGGAACGCCCAGCGGAGAAGATAAGCAAAGAAAGCAATCCTCATCCGTGCATCTCCCACAGTAGGAAAATTAACCTGAACCAAGATACAGGTCCTTGTGGTCAAGTGGTAGCCACATCAGGCAATAGAACAAGATACACCAGCAGTTGAGGTTTCTTCTGTTCACATGCTCGACTGGACCATTGAAAACATCAAAATATGAGGGTTTTGCTCAGACTTTTATTCACTCGACGCTCCTTTAATATACCGTCTATAGACACAATGCAACGGTTGATACAGGTTTATACATTAAAATACAAAACTGATGAGCTCAATCTATTTGTTGCTTAACCCAGCTGCCCCTGTGCCTAGTATATAGCGATCTGTGATTGTGTTACTAGGTTCCTAGTTTTGACGGTTCGCTCCCACGTGTGGCCCTCGAATTTTCTCTGTTTGTGGTGCAGGAACCAGGAAAGCTGACTGACTGACTCGACTTAAACCGTTTCCTCAAACTTCCAGATCATCACAACGTGTTCCTAATAGCCTCTACACCAAGTCACAAGATGGACGGACACTATCGCTGGAAGCATCATTACTAGTCTTAAGATGCTATCATTCATAATTGAAAACATTTATATTTCTTGCATACCTGAATGGAATAAAATGTCTTCCTTTTTTTCCAATTAATCCACGTGTCATTCACCAGCATTTCCCCACACAGCTCTTCCCTCGCTTTCAATTCTTTCTTTAGACGTTCGCTGGATTATTCCCGTGGCAATCTGCGCAATCTGCTCTCGGTGACAGTCATCCTTTTTTCCTATGTTAATAACAGTTACAGTATCATTCCCAGGACTCGTTCTGCAAAAACTTTTCTTGGTGACACTGAACCTTTTTTTCTCAGTAAATTGTGGTAGTGAAGTAATTGCATCAACACACCATAGGTTTCCTTTGATAATATTCATCACTAGTGGCCCCTGCGAAAATTGCCATGATTGAAAAAAGTCACGAAAAAATAGCAGCAAAATTCCAAAGAATGTAAACTTAACAAATTTAGTACATTTAAATATGAATTGGATAGCAGCAAATTGTATGAACGACAATTATACGTAACTACTAACGATTTGAAGCAGTCTTTATCCTACCTTAAACAAGATCAAACGATAAAATCAAAACACAATCAAATTTCCTAGAAATGATGATGGCTCTAAAATGAATTTTTCGGTGCAAGCAAATGCAGGCGAGACATTTATGAATCACATCAATTATAATGCAGTTCACACCTAGCAAAAAGGAACAGTAACACGAGAAAAAGAGATGGGAAGTTTAAGTGGGGGCATAAAAAAGAAGAGTTCTTGACATCAAACAAGTGCAGGCCAGCCTTCCATGCGCCGCCGTCAACTAGCTCGATCACCAACAATAACACGTTTTTTACTAAGAAGAGTAATCGCAGGCATACAAAGCCAATCTCATTACATGTCCCTCTAAATTGCACATCCAACTCATCATCTTGCTGCTCATCCGCTTTTTTTTGCCTTCTAAACCCATGAATTTGGAAGCTAGTCATTCTGTTCGTGTTGAAGCCGGGCACCGACGCACTTCCTAAAATAAAAAAGGCGCCCATCATCATTTTTACTGCATTAGTTGTCAAGTGACTAATTATATATTCGAGGATAAAACTCATCATATCATATGATGACGGGAATGTTATCTTCATCCATCAACTAAACAACTGCTCGCGACAAGCAAATTGCAATAGGTGGATGATCCGACACCCAAAAACTAATGTTTTTCTTAATTAACTTTTGATATGAATGTGACATACTTTGAATGAGCGTAGAGCAAACTAATGGAATTTTAAATTAATAGGTTTGATGCACATTCTAAATTTGGTGCATTGAATTCAATGAAAACTTATTTATGGTTGTACAAATTTTCAAACTAACAATGAATCTCTCCACATTATTTGGTAAATTTTACTTTGGTGTTAAAAGCTATGTTCTCGATAGAGGTTTTTGTTTTGTAAAAAAAACTTAGAAGTGAAATTTAGGAATAAATTTTCGTATCAAATACTAAATTACACGTGAAATATCTAAAAATATTTGCGAAAAACGTCATGAATAAATTAATCAGCAGGTAACGTTGCGGATGTCAAATGTGGTATTAAAACCATAATACTTTGAGTGAATTCATGTGAGAATAATTCAATCATTGAAGACGTGCGTCCGAAGGTATCAACCAAGAAAGTTCTGTTGACATGTCAGCCACCAACTGAAGGTAAAGACTACAAAAACACTACCAGGGCACCACCAGGGCACCACCAGGGCACCACCAGGGCACCACCAGGGCACCACCAGGGCACCACCGGGGCACCACCAGGGCACCACCAAGACAAAGGAGACTTCATCATTCGGTCATGTACGAGTCTGTACTGGGTTAAAAATTCAATCATAATAAATGAACTTAGTATTAGTAACTTCTTGATCGAATCATAATTACTGGAATTTTTTCGAAGTTACGAATACCTGAGGACTTCTGAAGTTAAAGTATTCCTAAGTATTGATTAATTAATTGATTATTAATAATTAATTAATAAAAGTATAAACTGCAACATAAGTTCAATGTTCAGGTCAGGAGAATTATTTAAAAAATTGTACAAGAATTAAAAACTGTGTATGAAAATTTTTGGAATTCAACGCGAATACTGAAAGTATGTCTGTAGAGTCACATGGTCGCCGTTGGACTAGCCGTTCATTTTAGAGAGTTATGAACAAAAATTCAACATCCGTTGGAGTTACGAAAACGTTTTTCCAAACTTTCACAGTATTTCTCTCAATTCATTTTTCCTTTCACGATATGAAGTACAGCACTGATATCGTAGCATTCGATAAAGAGAACTCTGTTCTCAAAAATACTTGTATTAACAAGTAAGTTCTCAAGCATGGGCGAAGAAATTCTGCAACGTAGGACCGTCCTAAACAACAAAACCGTTCAATCCACGTTTAATTTCGTATATACGAATATTTTCATTCAGTAACGAATATTTTATAAGTATGCTTTACATATTTCTCTTATTTTATAGAACTTGATTCAAGATTTCTTCTTTTGTTTTTTATACGGGCGTTAATACTCACTCGTGTTTAACTCATTGAATATTACCAAGGAAAGTGGCCTGACTGATTTTCAAATGTCCAATACTAAGATCAATTTTTTTCTAGGATCTGAATGACACATTCAAGAATTAGTGTAAGACGTTGAGTCACGTAAGCTCCCACACATAAGCAATATCAGATAATAAAATTGCATTCTTAATTTTCTTTTACTTAAGGAAAAACATAAACCATGTTGTTACTGAATGTTTCATTGTTACTGGTTATGAAAACCAGTGTCTCATGACAAATGTGATGCGAGCAATTGGAGTTGATCACAAGCTCGTGCCACAAAGACATGCAAAGGTTATGCTTCAAGTTTCGGAAGCCTTACTGGACGCCTCGTAGGAATAGATAATAACATCAATCACGGACTGTTCCCGAAGAAACAATGGCAGTACGTACTTTCGATAACTAGTGCTTACAAACTGACACATCAACTATGAAATTTGTACAAGACTACCCACGCGAAGGTCCACTGTGACTCATCCATACCACTCCCTTGCACCCCTTGAGGATCACTCGATCATCTGCCTCTTTTGCCCCCGTGAGCCCACACACTAACACATATTTTCCTTAATAAGCAATGTTATGCAAGCATTTTCTGGTAAAGACACGAGTTAAATTATTGCCTGATGGAACTACCATCAATATTGGATAAATTTTACAAGGATAAAGCCCTGCACATTCGTGAACATGTCTTGAGTGCCAGACAGCACTGTAATTGTTGAAGTTTTTAATTTTGCTATCGAGTTCTAAAATTTCAACGCTTTAGAAACAGTGTAAAACAAAAAAGAATGACGAGGACAGAGCTTAAAATTGAATTCAAGTAATGAAAAAAAATAATACGTAACGATATCGAAAAACGATATTGTTTGAATCATTATCAATGAGTTGGAGGAGAATTTAGGAAAATTACTAGAGCACTAGCGTATCAAAAATTGAATGAATTCCCAAATAAATTAAAAAGAACTAACTTTATGACACGACTCATGGAAACAGCTCATTAAAATATCACGTGTTAATGCAGTTGGCATAGCAATGAACACATGAAGCACAAACCACGGCTAAAACTAAGAAATTCTCAAATCTACAAAAATCCGTGCTGTCGAAAGTAATAAGAACAGTAACAGAAAAATTAAATACAGCATATTTTATTAAGATTTACAGTATCCCTTATTTCAGACGTCAACTGGGACAGCTGTTTCTAGGAAGTAACTCACACGAGCAACGAAACAAATCCGAGAACGTGCCTACTCAGACCGTGTAATTTGAACTTAACGAATTTAATTTATATCTTTCATGCTCTCTCTCTCTGAAATGCTTTTATACGAGCGTTTGCCTGAAAGCGAGCAAAAGATTAACAATTGAAGTAACTTTGAGTTCTGGCCATCTTTGTTGTCCCGTTTCTTATAATTGGAGTAGCCTAAATCCCTTGTCATGTCGTAGCAGTCTTCAATGCTGGAGACTGAAATGAAATTCGAGAAAATCGATATATTAGTAATATTCTTACTGACTTTTCATACCCTAAGGATATCTATTGACAAATAGGGAGTAAAATGTAACGTGGGTTTGTTGAACTCTTCGGGGGAATATCTTGAATAATGTAGCCTTGTTCATGAATTTCCTTTATTAAATACCGACATACACTAGAATTAAATTGAGCCTTAATTTCGCCTTATTTTTTAATATTATTTAATACTTTCAGACGAAACTATCATTTTATCAAGTCCTAAAGAGATTAAGTCCCGTGAAACGCCAAAACAAGAGACCTGTTCTCCTGTTGCTAGTTCCACACATTCGTATCAGTCTCTCTTGGTTCCTTTGGAGGATCACCCGAGACAAAGGTGTAGTTCCTTCTTTGGACGTCCTTCTTGTCCACTGCTAAGCTTAAATATGTTTACAGGAGGTTCACAGAGTCGATCTATACTTTTTCAATAACATTTTTTTTTAAATTTCCCCCGCAATATAGTTTCAAACATAGAAGAACGTGTGAGTTGATCGACTGACTTGCATTCATAGAAGGTGGTAGATAAATAAGTAGATGTGGTGTAGAAACTTTTTCTATACTGCAATATATTGCTGAATAAAAGTAGAAAAACCCCGAAACTTTCCGAATCCCCTGTTTGAAGCTCGCTTTAATTTTATACGTTTTGGCTAATGACTTCTTATTTCATATGTGAATGATGAAATTTCACTTAAAAATGCAATGCAGCTTACGTGCATGAACTTGAAGCATCATGATACTGAACTGCTTTTCAAAATGTCTACTCTCTGATACGATGACTGAAGTCGATTACAGATGGCGGTTTTCGGACTTCGAAATGAAATATGTTATTCAACTTCCAAGGCATCTAAACTTTGAAGAAGGCCATGAACTTCCAGTTAAATATAATCTGATGAGACCTCAGGGAATGCATATATCATGGGAATTTTCAACTTTCATTATTACAAAATAACACCGCGCATGAGTATCATGGATTTTATCTTTCACTAAAACCCTTGTAGGCAATTCTTAGTAAAGTACAAAATTTAATACGATTTAACACAGACCCAACCTCCACTCTAAAAGCTACTAACTACAGGCTCCATCTGCATTCGGCAAACATAAGAGAAACTGATGAAGTGAAATAAGGAATTCATGAAACTAATTCCGAAAAAGGTCATGTCCCTATAGACATGGTTGGTGTCGCGTGATATGATGTTGTCCCCCTCGTGGTGCCAAGTTTGAACTCAAACTTCATTGTAAGCGTGATAGACGTGGGTGTCTGAAATTAATGGGCCGCAATCCCTCACAGGAAGACGGGTTAATGCGAACACTCACCACATCAAATAGGCAATTAATGAAGCTAGAAACAGGTCGTTGGAGCGGGTCTCAGCGAGTAACTGGAGCGATAACACTGCCAAGACGGCCATCACCAGCGTCATCAACCACCAGCTAGAAAATTGCACTGACGCTAAAATTAAAATTTACAGCAAATGCAATGAGAAAGTATGTAACACCCGCGGCAGCAAAATTGAATGATAGCCTAAGCACGGACGGCAAAATCTCCTGTCCGACTTATAATGGAAATAGATTTTGATGAAGTGGAGGATATACAAGAATTTGACTTCTATTTTTAGCGAACGATGTGTAAAATGGTCCATTCCCTACACGGGTACATATTAAAACCCTTGTATATATCAATAGAAACCATACGATCGTCAATGTTCGAACGATATAAAAAAGTAATACCATCGTCGTGGTTGTCAGTAAAATTGCTGGAAGTAAACTGAATAATGGGTTTCAGTCGGTTTACAATCAAGCGTTTTTACAAAGAAGTACTTGCGAATGAGAAATAAAAACACACACAGACGATGTATGGAACAACATAGTACAAATTTTCCCCATTCTAGCACACAATCTCCACAATGTTATCAAAACAGGCACCGAACACAGCAGAACCATACCAACGTATGATGCAGTCGAGCTTCACACAGTCGAAAAGTTTGCGGGCATACGGGCATACTTGGGTAAAACAAAATCAATGGTTGAGACGTCAAAAAGCGAGTTTGGCTCATCAAGGTCGTATATATATATATATATATATATATATATATATATATATATATATATATATATATATATACACATATATATATATACATATAAACGTATATTCATATACATATATATATATCTACATACATACATATATAACTACATACATACATATACATATATATCTACATACATATATATATATCTACATACATATATATATATCTACATACATATATATATATATATAATATACACATATATACACACATACATTTCGTTTACCTTGCTAGTAAATACGCATCCATGTTGCGTAAGCATAGCTCTGGAACCTCCCTAGAGCTAAAAATTTATAAAAACACTTCATAAAGTTTCGACGACGCTCGAAACGACGTCTGCCTCATTCTTGAGAGAAGATATAAAAAGGAATTTAAATGGCTTTCCCACAGTTAAATTATAACTCATAAAGAGACGACTTGGGCGCTAGCTTTGTTGACACGGTAAAAAAATTTTGAATACCGTTTGTTCTTCTCATTTAGAAAGAAGCCTTGGAACCTGACCCACTTTCGGAGGACGAACTCTAAGCATTCAATCTACGCTGAAATACAATTCCTTTTAGTGAGCCACAAATTGAAGAGAAAGGAAACAAAACTGGGCACTACTTTGTCAAGTATAGTTAACAAGTATTTGCAAAAATTTATACGCATTGGAAAAAAAATGTTTTTGTGCTTTTGAAAACTTCAAACCCTCTTATGTCAGTATAAAACTGGGGATACTTTCTAATATTCCAGCAGATTTTCGTTAGAGTTTAGAAATTATCTTTCAAACGTGAATTTTAAATGACTCATTAGCAACCTTCATAATCTAATCTAGAACAAGCGTCAACGATAATCGTGCGGATGGTCACATCTCTGAAAAAACAGCTAGTCGTAAATGAAAAGTAAATAAAAACAAAAATAACTGAATGAAAGGAACCCACATGACAAGACAAAACATGGACAACAGCTTCAGCTTGCAAGGAGCGAACAGACACGGTCAAGTCTATTAATCTCGAGTGAAGCTACGCTAGGAAACTCCTCCAATTGAAAAGGAAAATTGATGCGAAAAATACTTGACTCGCCCTTTATATCAGCATAAAAGTGTTTGCAGTGAAAAGGTAGATGATCAAAAATGGTGCCTCCATGATGATCACATGCGATGTGATGGGTCATGAGGACGCACACAATTGTTGCTGCGTGTCCCCGCTGTCTCATCTGGCTGACATTTATTAAAATCAATTTCTTTGGTCGAACGACACTTGTTGTAGTAGTAAGTCAAGAGACTTTCTCCTGCATGAAAATTTATTATTTAATTCACTAACATAGCTAATGGTATAGACAATGGCAAAACTAATCGCATAGTAAGACGGAAGTACTTCGATTATGCATAGATTATGCGTAATCGTAATCGAAGTCTTCAAGCACTAGTTTCTTTAGTATACGTACATATGATCATCTGTATCAATTTTGAGCTGATGAAAGCATAAGCTAACATTTATAGTTTGAGGAGAAAATTGAAGGACATGAACACGGAGGCTTACTATTTCATCAACAGAAATGCGCATGTTTCAACAAGTCAGGAGCCGTTCTCATCCAGTGTGGATGATTTACATCAAACACAAACCCACACATGAAATAATGGGTATCTACTTACCTACATACATGCACACTCAGCCACGAACTATCATATCTGTAATTTCCCAAATAAAACTACGTGTAATTTGTTGGAATCCTAATTTTCCTGAAACTGAATATATATTGAACCATAACGAACTGGTTATTCTGTCATGGTAGACAATCGTTATATAATAGTTTTCTTCATTCTGAACTATATACTATTTTTTTATCTGTCGCTAGCAGTAAATCAGAGGCATGCGTTAGAATTTCATCATCCCATTGTGGTATAAATATTTAGAACAATTCCATCATCCTCACAAGCAGATTTAGGAGCATTTGAAAGCATTCCTATTCATACACCAAAGCCATTGTTTAACGAGAAAGCTAGCTCTGTTCCATTGCAGTTGCCATTGCTAGCTCTGCTCCATTGCAGCTACCGAACGAGTTTTTACAATCTCCATATTTACTGTTTTTAGAATTTTTTGAGAGAATATGTTTCATTTTTTATTAAACTGAAGTTTTTATGTGTACACACACATACGTATATACATGTATATACATATATTCTGAGTATGAAAAATGAAAAGAGCAACATCAACATAAATTCTCAACTAAATTTTATTAAGACGAGAAGTTACAGTGTTTTCACTACAATAGATCAGATTAAGTTCCATGGCACTCAGGTGGCAAAGTCAATAGGTATTGTAGAGTTCCGGAACCGCTCTTAGATCTCGGAAGCATCACAGTAATAAAATCTCTCCTTTGATCATAACGGATCTCAAGACGTTGGGAAAAATATCAGTATATTTCATCAGTTCACTGCATTTCATGTTTTTCCAGCTAAATCTTGTCGCAATGTTTCATGATATGTAAAAAGTGCTTTTTCTATATCAATACAGCGCGAGCTGTCAGTCTAGAAACTAAAAAACGCAATTTAGGTGAACTGTTGCATCGTTCATGATGAATTCAAACGTTGTGATTGAATTTTGGTAGACATTAAGTAATCGGGCCAAATGCAGAGTATCAACATTTGTATCCCTATAGGTCTGATCATTAAGTAATACTGTCTAATTCAGAGGATAATTGTTTATTTCCTTACACATTTCATCATTAAGTAATGCTTTCATGTACTGATTATCATTACATGATGAAGGTATCGACACATCAAAGAATAATGTTAAAGATGATATTTAACATTCGAAAAAAATCGTGGTAATCAGTTCATGAAAAATGAATCGCGTTCATGAACAGAATGAGAGTCCTAAATATGACGAAGAGGAAAGTCTTGAAGTTGTCCTGACGTGAAGGCAGTGTGCCACATTTTCAGCAGCTCAGCAGGTAATCGTATTATGTAGAAACTATGTCCAGAAATAGTTCCTAATTCCCCAGCACAAACCACCTCAATACTCCGTACCACTCAGCACAGGCAACTACGTGCTGGCGCTTGTGTTTTTTTCATTAGTATTCTGGGATCAGAAATCTTACAGTATTGCCACATACCTCGTCTATTGCTAGCACCAAGTGGCTGTGCAACCCAAAAACACAATAATTTTCCCAAAGATGGAAAATTATTGGTCTCTGGCAGATGCCAATTTTCCTGGTATCAATTATATTCTAAAAGTTAATCCGCACTCCCCAATCCAGATCGATTTGAATCGATGTGAAGTTTTTTTCCATCGAAACTCAGATTTGATTACCACATGTTATTTGAGAAGTGTGATCACCTGCATGGTTAGAATGTACTCATCAACTCAACTGCAAGTAACACAGTTTTTCAGTCCTGCTCCTGACACTGGTGGAAACGTCAATGACGGCGTGAGGCGGCCTCCCAGCGGAACTTGCTTGACAACATAATTTCTAGTTCAGAGCAGATAAAAATTTACCGCTCTTAAATCACCATTTTTATCAACTTCGTAAATATGACGTTGACTCAACATTCGAGAACACTCGGAGAACGCTTTGAAAAGTTTGACGCATTTGTGATATTTTCAGAGGCAATTGCCCCTCAGTCTGCATGACATCGCCTCACATCGTCCTCCTTCAACGGCCGAGTTTTCATAAGTCGTAGACGAGGGAACTGAAGATTTGTAGCACACAAATACCAATATATCGAGTTCTCAACCAAAAGGGGATTTGAAGCTGCCAGCAGTTTGCATGGCGAGGCTATAATTAATGAGCGTTTGAAGCCAGCGAGGATCTCCGTTAATTTTATGGTGACGACGCAACTCGCGTGCGCAGGAGTCCAGGAGACTCAGACTCGGGATGCATCGATTATACAAACTAAGGGGAAAAGGTTATGGGATGTTCGACCGAGGAATGTTCACAAGACATTTCTAAAACACATTTGACAAACAGACAATTAGCATTACAGAGGCGTACTGTTGTTAGAGACCATAGGCAACGATTGCGTGTGCTGAAAAAGTTGTCAATGAAAGCGCGCATGTATAATTTCACTTTGTTGTCATTGGAGTTCAATAATACTTGCTTCTCATTTATTTCAACAATATTTAATGATTATTTAATGATCATGTGGGGACATGCTCGATTCTTCTCTTCACATGAACACTCAGCGTGAAGTTTAGTATTGAAACAGAACTGCGTATAATGGATTCGATCAGGTGTAAAATGTTTTCTTTACAAAATTTCAAGGGAATCTCACTTTTTTGTGACAATAGGCAGAAGGTAAAATTATAGTTCCAATTTGAAAACTCAGAAACATGCTAAACGTAAAAATGTTTCATATCATTACATTTGAAGTCAAGAAAACTTTACTGGAAAGGATTCAAAGTATATTTTCTCAGAGCCCGTTTCAGCCCTAAAGTCTGGGATTCTTGAACGGTCTTCTCAACTTTGATTGCTAACAAGGACTACTATAAAGTTTATAGTAGTCCTTGATTGCTAACTAAATAAACTGAACATACGGCACTGAAGCTAATTATATCCCGCGTATAAAATAAATGAAATAGTGTAAATAAAGTCATGCGTACGGTGAAAATAACACTAAGACAGAAGTCACAGCGTTACTTTCGGTGGTTCAACTTTTTAAAGTTCTTGTATAACTTGTTTTCAGTTTATTAAAAACTAGGGAACTGCGCAGCGTGCTGAGGCAGAGAGGAAACAGTAACGGCAGAGCAGCCCGAGGGCGAGGGGCCACCGGTGGATATGACATCGAGGCATGAGTCACCAACTCAACAAAAAAGTAAGAGTCGCACATAAACCTGCGAGTAATTACCGAGTGCCTCACAAATAATGGACCCAACGATAACAATAACAACCACTGGAGCGAACGGGAAAATTCGTCATTGACGTAAGATAAATGTGCGGAGAACTGACGCATTACTAGAACCCTCTGTACCATTTGTGTTGTCCGGACTCACGGTCGTCGAGTACGGCGTTCACTAGTGAAGGGCGTGAGTATGAATCCAGGCCATGATTAGGAGTTTTCTTCTCTCATAAAAGGAACTATTTACCGGTTAAAGTGACGACCATTCTATGGCATCGTTGAACTAACAAAGATCGAACTAGCAGCGCAGGAAATCCGCCAGAACAAATATTTCAAAACACAGTGAGGGTCTTCCTGTACGATTAACAGACATGGAAAGAGATGGACGGGATCCTGAATAGGTACACAAAGCGAAGTCGCAACAAATTTTCGTGACAACTCAGTCCTGGAAAAGCTGAAATTGAGGGTAATGTTCAACTAATGTGATGAAAAAGACAACTCTGGCTTTCGCCCTACTTATATTTCTCACAGAAAAGAAAGATTATAACAATATCATCTTAGCACAATGTTTAAACGAATTACACGTTTTTAAACACGGGAAAATTCAATTGGAAGGACATACGATGTATGTAGTAGACAATATCAATGGACTGCTCTTTGAAAATAGTTGAAACTTGAGCGGATAAGTGAAACAATTATTTTTTCAAAGTAAGTTAGAATTAAACATTATAAAAGGTAGCGTATAAATACGAAATGCATCATAGGAAAGGAACTATTCACTTCGGCTAATCAGCAACAAAAACTCAAGCCAATAGTTAGTTATTGTGCCTCACTACAGATACGAAACGTTTGGGAGCCCAATCCACTACTCCTCTCTTAAAAGATAGTTTGCTAGAAAATCTACTGAAACTATTTTATCAATGTCAACACGTTGACTCCGAAGTGGTACGTATGTGTACCAATTAGGTTAGGTTCTGTAATTTTTTCAGATCCTTCTAGTGACTATGCGTACAAAGTGAAGTTTTATACCAATCAGGCAATCGGAGGCAACGTGTTAAATGAGAAAAAATGTCTCTGGTCCTGCTGGTTTAAAAAAATTTGCAAAATGAAAATTACGCCGAATATACAAGTGGAACTAACGTCAGTGCAAAATAGCTGCATCAGTAATAAAGAGAGGACTACGAGCAGCTGCCACTGATGCTGAGAAGGTAGCTCGCTGTAAACTCCAGGCGACAGATAACTGGGGCGAGAACCGGAGGTTTGGCTGTATTGAAGAAGTGAAAAGGACGCTAGTTAGACACAAACACAAGAAACTGTTTTATTAAATCATAAAAAATAGCTAATTTTGCCAACAGACAGTGCCAATAATAACAGGAAATGGCAAACTTTTCCTGTTTGTGAGTGCATGACAATAAAACGAAATACTTGATGCATTAAGTAGACAGATTACAGAAGACAATCATCGGTGCTTACGTATTATCGGGAGGACCTTTAAAAAAACGACTCAAAAATTAAAGTAAATTATTTATTGAAACGGTTAAAACAATAAAATAACATTACATTTGTAACCTAACCTAACCTAACCTAACCTAACCTAACCTAACCTAACCTAACCTAACCTAACCTAACCTAACCAACAAACCCTGTGAAAAAAAAGAAAAAGTAAAAATCAAAGGTCCTCCCGATAATACGTAAGGACCCAATCATCTAATGCAGTTTACACGGAACGACGGTCTCTATCAAGAGATAAAAAAGTATTGAATGAAAAGTGTTTTGCATACAGAGTGGTCTATTATTTTTTGCTCAATTAATGTGAACATTACAGTTGAGATCAGTAAAAATTTTGTACAAAGGGGACCACGGAGGTTCATAATAATAGGATCTTGATTAATTCACCACACTACGGCCGATGAAAGAACAAGCGTATGCAGCTTAGAAAAGTTGAACAAAATTGATATGAATAAAACAAAAACTAGGATAAAAGCGCCATATGTCGGTTGGAGAGCACGCCAGCTTTTCTCACGAGGGAAAAGAAGAAAAATTAGATCAAAAATCATGTCCAACAACTTAAGTCACAACAGGTTCTTAAAAAAATGCATTGCTGATTTTACGATATCCTTAGAATACTACTGTAGTGTTTTAGTTTCCAATGATACACTGACCAGTATTAGCAAGTGCTTGTATTAGCACTCAAACAGAGTGACGTTTATGAAGCCTACGCTTGGTCCCGAAGATATGTTCAAAAAAATGCATTATGACGCACCTTGTCTCGGACGAGCAAATAATCGTATTCGCTGAAAAACAATGTTAAGAAAAACGATACAAGTGGCTAGACTCATCAAATAATAACGAAGAAATCGGAACAAGCAGTCATACACTGGGCAAAATAGTTTTAACACGAGTCCAAAGAGTGAACAGCAGCACACCCAAACAGCCTCTCAAAAGCTCTGAACAAGTGGTATCATACACAACACTAATAAAACAAAACACATACCTAATTTAATTAACAAACAATGATGGAAACGAAACGAACAATTTAATATGAAGATGAATTCAAATGACAGTCATCACTCAAACGATTTAATGGATCACGATTTACGTTTTATTTTACCAGAGGACAAAGAAGACGAAATTAATGCTAGTCTTGCCCCTAGCAGCACAAAGTGATGCTAGATTAAAGATTCTTGATTACTACTTCACACATGAAGGTGAATTGCGCATTGCTAAGTCAAGTCACCAAACAAAATGCAAGAGAAAATGAGAAGAAAGGGCATGAATATATTTTCGAATGGGTTATATTTCCGTAAAAATTCTGCATTGAAGTTCTTTGATCAACGAAAATGAGTGCTAAAAGTTTTATATGCATTCTGGAGAAGAATATGAAGTCAGTCTATTGATTTCCAATACTAACGCACTAAACACAAATAAAGACCGTGAATTATGTAGACAGCAATCAATGCAATAACTATAACAAATAGATGGATGAATAACCACTGCAGCAGGTAGGGAGTAAATGACAGACCTCACTAAATTTAATACGCTCTGACTAACATGCAATGAACTCACGATAATGAACTTAACTGAAGACCAGAACGACAGTAATTGGCCTACAGATAACGACAGATGAGGATGTGTCATCACTTAGGTATACTGAGTTCACTAAAATAACGGCAAGGACTCCCGTACAGTGCAGGGATTTCGATGTGTTATCACTTACATGCACCAAGTTCCTTACAATAACGATAAGGACCTCCCTGTACGGTGTGAGGATTTACTTCAGAAGCGAGAGTTGATTATCACATTAAAGTGATCACATTATTTAAAGCCTGTGCAGTACCTGGTCAGAACAAGGAGCACATCAGAGCATATGGTGGCAATACGACCATAGAAGCACAGCAACGTAATGGGTAGCTGCTGGAACGCGCAAACAAAAAACACACCGCCATAATGACTCATACTAGTAACTCAATAAAAGAGTGAATACATCACCATAATGAACACTTATAGGTCCGCGATATTCCTGTAAGATCATAATGAGCACATGTAAGATGTGCAGTAATGTAGCAAGCACATCACCATAACGAGTGAATGTAGGATATGCAATAATAAAGTGAGCACAATATGCAATAATAAAGTGAGCACGATATGCAATAATAAAGTGAACACGATATGCAATAATAAAGTGAGCACGATATGCAATAATAAAGTGAGCACGATATGCAATAATAAAGTGAACACGATGTGCAATAATAAAGTGAGCACAATATGCAATAATAAAGTGAGCACGATATGCAATAATAAAGTGAGCACGATATGCAATAATAAGGTGAGCACGATATGCAATAATACAGTGAGCACGATATGCAATAATAAAGTGAGCACAATATGCAATAATACAGTGAGCACGATATGCAATAATAAAGTGAGCACGATATGCAATAATAAAGTGAGCACGATATGCAATAATAAAGTGAGTACACCACTATAACGAGCTCCAGAAAAACACTAGAACATCGTGAGCAGCTTGGCCTGACCACGGATGTCAGTGCGTGTGGGGCATGGAGCTCCTGCAATCAATACACGGCTCTTCACAACAAAGAAGGCCGCTTATGCAATATTACTCGCTTGTGTCCACTGTCATTCTTATGAATGCCATCAAGAAATGAGGCTCGTCAACATGATAACCACGCAGCTATGAGTAAAAGCCTCTTCAAGCGACGAAATAAGAAGCCTGGGAATCGATGAACCAATCCCATAACGAGAAGCACAAAGACGTCACATAGGCTATAAAATGTAATGATCGACTACAACGACGGCATCAAATTAAAACTCGTCAAATAAATTGTATGGATGTACTTATCACAGAGCATCATTAAGCTCGCCCACAACGTCAAGAAGTCATTCATGGATAACAAACAAAGAGTAATACCAGGCCTTAATTGAAAGTCGATGGTAGAGAGGAAGCAAACTAGAGAAACTGGAGAAACTTAAATACTTAAAATACTTAAAGCAATTATTCATACAGGATGAAACAAGTTCGTTTAGTGAAATATTGGACTAAAAACAGCGTAAAAAATTACTATCGACTTCTTTACTTTATAAATATAAAAATTAAACAGCTGGAAAGTGTGAAAACGAGTGAATTAGTTCTTGACATGGATAAATTTTATCTACATTCTGCACTTAAATCTTAACACGTTTGTTACGATTGCCTAGCCGGTGCAAATCTTTACTTTGTACACATAATCACTAAAAGACTTGGAAAAAATTACAGAACCTAACCTGTGACCCACCGGTGGGTCGCATCGCAACAAACGTGTTAAGTGTAGCAGTGAAATGATTGGCATATCTTTACTTACGAATAATCGCAACGTAAAGCACGAATTTCATTTCTATGGGACCGAAATAATGTACCGATAAGTTCGTAACATTTCCATTCCAGCCAGCCAAAGGGAATAGAATCGAGTATTCTAAACAAAAATCTGGACCTCGGTGAGCAGCTTAATTCGAAGTAGAGCATCACGGGAGCAGCGCATGAACGCATCAGATAGCAACGATTCGTTGTAATTAAGCGAAGGCAGGAAATGGGTTCATTGATTCGGTCGAAGCTCATGAATTGCGGGGACGAATGAAAACTGTAGAGCTAGTTTTCACAGCAGACGACGGCGTACTTATACAAGCTGGAGCGCTGACAGCATTTACGGTTGCTTTCATGTGTAAATGAAACCTAACGGCAAAGAAATGGAATGATCCATCAAGTGAAACTTGAATAAAACCTGAAGGCAAAGAAGAGGAATGATCGATGAAGTGAAACTTGAATGAAACCTTAAGGCAAAGAAGTGGAATGATCGATGAAGTGAAACTTGAATGAAACTTAACGGCAGAGAAGCAGAATAATTAATGACACGCATAAAAACGACATTGTTCGTACCAGAACTTCTCAGTTCTATCAGTTCATTGACGAATTGCGAAAAACTTCCTCGAGATGTAACGATGGTTTTAAAGAACACTTGTGTGCATTTTAATATAGTACATGGCACTAATTTTAATATAAACATAGACACAGGCAACGTAAATACAGTCAAAGCTCGCAGCCAATTTGCATCAAATAAACGAACATGCGTGTACGAAAAAGTGCAACAATCATCTAATGCTATTTAGAAGTAAAACCCTCAACCCTAGCTATTCTGAAGCAAGAAACATTCAATGTTATTTTGAAGTAAGACATTCAACCCTATTTTGAAGTAAGAAACATTCAATGTTATTTTGAAGTAAGACATTCAACCCTATTTTGAAGTAAGAAACATTCAATGCTATTTTTTATGAGGGCTCCACCCTACTCAACAAAAGTTGGCAAAGCCACGATAAAGGACAAAGCGGAGTCGGAGGGTCGTCAACCACACACGGGCCTCGACCTCCCAGAGAAGAGAGACTCAGTCACCAGGTCCTGAGAGTCGTGGCAAATCCAATAATTAGAGACGCGATGGTAACAAATCACGAGCTCTGCAGGTCTGGTATTAACTGAAGTTTCTAACCACGCCATCCTCGGCCTCGGGACGACCACATTCACGCCGAGGACTCGTTCACAGGACTCGTTCACAAACACTACAATGATCACACGTGCGATAACGTTACAAAGAATTCTTTCGATGAAATTAATTAACTCGGTAAACCACGAATAAAAAATGAAACTTTACAGGAACAGAGGAAGTGAGACAGACGGATTTAGAAGCACATGGTTCAAAATAATATCAAAATTTTTGAGTAAAACCGTTGGGAGTACTAGAACGAAAATAAAATTTCAAATTCAGTTCCTATTTATCGTTTCCGAGAAGCTGACGGGATTTTTTCGAGTGAAACAATTAAGAATTCAAGTCCCATCACAAAACCACAAAGTGTTAATGACTAACTTGACACAGCTCACAACTACTAGCCAAAGTGTAAGAGTATACTATATTGGTACATGAACACGTAATGATATTGTAAGAAGGAAGAGAAAATGCAAATACACGTGTAGGAAATCAGCAACATTCATCACATAGAGTGATTCGGAGTGGGAAAAATAGGTTGCTTGAAGCCTTCTTGAATTTAAAGTACGTAACGTGTTCAAAAGTAAACCACTAGTAAACAGAATTTCTTCACGGTATATTGAGAACAAGCTCACTAGCAATGGCTATCGGAAGTGAGCTTTGGAATTTACCTTTTATTTGAAATGCACACATACTTTCGACGCTACTCTTCCCAGAGCAATTGACGTTTCTTTAGCGTATCACATTTTTGTCGGTCATATCCAGCCAATGAGTCAAGACGAAAATATTCAGAAAATCCTTGCAAAATATACTAAAGCCGAGCCAGTAACAATCAAAGACCCATTCCTGCACAATGATAGATTACAAGTTAGAACGTGGATAATATTTCAACACAAATCCAAGTTCACATTACCATAAAAATTGACAAAAGAACATCATTTAGAATATTTGATGAGGATTATACACTACACGACCACACGATACACGATGTGGTTTATACACTTGACACCATCTTGTGTCTTATGCATCGCAACAATTACTGACACAGGCGGTATGGGTTGGCGTGGTGTAAATCATATTTCAAAATTTGATAATCAAATGCCAACATTACTCGCTATTTTTTACTGAGAATAAATTAACTGAAGCAAGCATAGAGATATTATCGTCGCACGGACATCTAGAACTGCAATGATAGGCGGAAATAAAATGAATGTAAATGTGGAACAAAACACGCAGTCCGTGTTTTTTATACCGTGCTGTGATTGCATGCAGAAAATATATCTAACCACGTAACTATGGAAAATAATTCTCGCCATCCATGTATTCAAACTCCAAAAGATAGAGTAATGAAAACCTGAAATTACACGGAAAAGCTACCTGACAGACTAAATGGGCACCTATACCAGAGGGAAATTTTTAATTAGGCTTATAACATACAATTTTTTATTTGCAAATTAGGCGCAGACATTTCAGAAATGCCATTTGCAGAAGCTGTAAGTCCACGAACACTTTTTGCTGGTTTACTCTTGTGTGACACAATGAATGCAATGAAGTTTTCCTTGCTCGAGTAGACTAGTAGAATTAAAAAAAACTGATCAGACTTTCTGACCCGTACGTTTTTGCACAGTTAAACTTTTCTTTGGAACTGCCTTTATCAATTAATTGACAGTCACGAAACCATCATTAACAAATGTATACCACTCACAAAGGCCAATTTACCACAACTTTAAAACAGAGAAAAGAAGAACAAAAACCCAACCAAGTGTTCAATTTAATCTTGATGAAAATTATAAAGTTTAGAGAGCCCCGCTCAACAGGAACATTTGAGAGACAAGAGGGACCTCTGGACAAGACGGATATTAAAGAGCGACCCTCAGAAGCCATGCTACGCGTCAGCAAGAGTGTCAGTGGAACACATTTAGGAAAGAGCTGACGCGTGAGAGGGTCCGACACAAGTTTAAGTGGAGGCCGATAAGGCAAGCTGATAAAAACTATGGCAACACAACCCGCTAATGAAGGCTGATACAGTGAAGGCTTCTGCGAACTGGTCACCGGAGTAGACGCAGCTCCCTCACGCAAGCGCTGCCGAGGAATCTTCTGCTCATTTCATGGAAATAAATACCTACATCACGACAGCGTTAAAAAAACGAGTGCAGTTTTCCTTAATTACATGTAACTACATTGTCACATTGTGTTTGAGAGTTGAAAAAATACGACACTTTTAGCAAGGGCGGTATTGCAGTTTTATGACTACTTTCCACGTACTGCAAGAAATACTGTTTGGAATATTTTGCTGTAAACTCCTGTGTGAAACCAAAGCAAAATAAAGGTGCTTTTTAAGAAAAAAACATTGTTCATGCACTAATAACTAATTAACCACAAATTTATATTTTATGTGCCATTTTCATGACTACTATATACATCATTATTTCAGTATTCATAGGCTACCCAGTGATTCGTTTGATTTAAGAAACATAGTCAAGATTTAGTTCAACAAAAACGCATAATAGTGAAAAAGTTCAGTGCCTCGGTTGACACAACTTGCTTCAGAAAAAGCTTCGTTCGTATCACAAAGAGAAGGAAAATGAAACAAGAAAATGAAGAAACAGAAACATCGACACATTTGTACACCAATTTGGTGGCACCTGAAGTCTGCCTCAAGCACTAGGACGGAAGAGAACGAGAAAAATGAAAGGAAAAGCGTACCATCTTAACTTATAACAGGCTCCAGTAAAAATATTCGTGATTCTATTTTCAGTTGGTAAGGATGCCACCAAGAACGCTGACTTCTTAAAATACTGTACACACTACAAACCACACACTACGTGCATGCCCGCCCTTTCATAGCTCAGCAATTTTACACATCAATTATTGAGGAGCAAAAACTCCCAGGATACGCCGAAGGATACTCTCCATTGTATCTTCTCTCAAATTAGCATACATTCTTAATGACGAATTATTGCCCTGAGGAAGCGAATTGACTTAAGACGATTTTGGTTCCAAAAAGAACATGAAAAATTAATTTCTGCAAAAATATTAGAAGAAGTGAACTATTTAAGTGAAACGTAAGCTCTAGACATCGATGGTTTTCCATTCACATAAGATTTTCAAAATTAACTGGAAACAAAAAAGGAGAGAAACCAAGTAAAATTGTGTCCAGGTATGGGAAAACTTTTTTCCGAAACACTGAGCACTGTAATTTTTGCCTCTGAAGTTCACAAGGCGGTGGTAATATTAAAGTAAACTATTAACTTAATACATTGTGTTTCTGAATAGACTAATCATGTTCTAAAAATAGTGTTTTTGAAGATCATCATTAATAATTGGAATGAAGTCATACACAATGTTCATGAAAACGGAAAATGTTCCTGCGCCCAGTGTCCGAAGAAACTTTTGCAGATATTCAGGCGCGTAATAGCAAGAACTAGTCCCACATTCTAACTTTCTACGTGGGAATACCTACAAGTTTTAAAATTGAAATCAGATTGGGAGAACTCAGAGCCTACAACTCTAGTATGTTTTAAATGAAATCGAAAGATATTTGGCTCATATTAATCACTATTTGAAGTTGGGTTTGGCAAATCTGTCCAATATCACGCAGAGGAACCCTAGTAAAAAGCATCTACGCATCGAGAGAGCACTTAAAAACCGACTGGTGTTTAACTACCAATGCTATACAATTTTATGCTGTGCATTGCATTTTTGTAAGGCGAAGCAACATAGGCAGGCACCTATGATCATAGGAAGGCTCTAGATAACTAGATTACATGCCCTACTCGGCAATAAAAAAAAGAATGATGGTTAGATTAACATGCTGTTCAGAGTTTTCTTGACAAAAATATTTGTATCTAATTTTAAAATATTTTTCATGACATGGAAAATGTAAGGTCATCTTTTTTTGAGAAAATATTTCCATAATATATTTTGGCTTTTCGGTTTGACAGTTGTCTCTAATCAAGATAAACTTTACCTCATGTTTATTATTTATCCTAAGTTTCTGTATTTCGCATCATTGATGACTTTTATTAATGCTGTTGGTGACAAAGTTCAAATATACATTTATTTTCGAGAAAGTTCTTCATTTTCAACTACTTAAAGCTTCAAACGTATGCATAGCTTACGCAGTTCTAGTTCTTTCGTATTAAAATTTAGTGTTAAATTCCGTTAGGACATTTCTTGTGTGATCATTAAACTCATCAACAGATGCAACCTAATGTGAAGTTTGTGCCTCGCTGAAATCGCAACACCTTGTGTTGTTGTTGCAACCTGTATCCAGTCAATGATGCTTCATAAGTTTCTATAAACATTTACTAGATGAACATCAGCTCCAGCTTATTAATAAACTCAGATACTTCACTCTGCACCCATGCACACATGGCAGAAATATTGGTGCAACGAAAAAAAACATTTGAGTTGCTGGACAGATATTAATGCATAAACAGTAGTCATGAGGTGATGGAAGTAGTAACTGCGTTGCTGGTAATGAAGGGCCAGGACAGGACTGAGATGTGAGGAGCGCTTCCCTTCTGAGACTAATTAGGCGCCACAGGGCAGCATTGTTTAGACGCGTCTCCAAGGCAACAGAGTCTCCCTGATGGACTGCCGGAGAGCTCACCCCTTCCCTCGCTCTTGCTTCACACGCATAAACAAAATACTTTTACACTAGTGCGCACACAGCGCTTTGCTGCAATGCAAAAGTACACATACGTGAGAGTGGACACAAACATGATAAAGGAAAATAAAGTAACGCGAATCACAGAAGAAGCCTGTACATGCGTGGACGACTCGCAATGCAACGTTAGGAGAGATAGTAATCCACAGAGCAACTGATTCTTATTAAAAAAACCGTCTCCCATACACATATTTTTTTATAGTACATTGGATTTATAAATAATCCCAGTAAGAACAAAATCATTGGACGCACACTCGATTTACATATAATTCACTTACAATAAAGCAAGGGAGTCATTTTTGCATACGGTGAGGTAGAAACACCAAAGGGTTCATCGTCTAGACTCTTCACTCAAAATCTTTGCTATAGCCCAGGTACAGTGGATGACTGAATTCTTTGATCTTACAATAAACAACTTCGTTTCTAATATTCTATTCGGTTCACTACTATCATACACCGACGTTTGTTCAGTGCATCTGCTGGGACGGTGTTTGAGCTCAGTTACAGAGCATCTCAACGACCGAAACTTGAGCAACATAGTAGTCAAAAATATCGTAAACACTCGCGCAGGCGATTGACTGTCGGGATTGGCAAGATCCCCTACAGGAGGGAAAGAAAAATAGAAAAACAAGAGATAAGGCTGATCTAACTACAGAACTCAATCCACAACGTTCTCCTGCAGTAAGTGTTGCCACGAGCAAGTCAAGTTAAGCTCGAGGAGTATGATTTCCAATGCGTACACTTATGACGACAGGCATTATCAGGAGTGACTTCCCAACGAAAGATGATTAGGAATCCTACCCATCCCCCAGAAGACATCAAAAGACACAAGTTCACTTGAACCGCTGATGGAGAATCTCCTTCAGGATTCCTTTTGTGGTGTTCTGTATATGTGAAATAAAAATTCATGGTTCGTTTATTAACTATTTAGACACTAACTTACAGGCAAGAATACAGGACCGGTGTTCAGGTACCAGCTTGATGTAACATATGTGAACAAAAATGTGTGTTCTCATTTCAGCAGATTCAGTTTCATGCTGAACATAAACACAGCAAACACAAACTATTCGAATAAACTGTGATGCTTTTTTAAAATTTTGGATCAGCATACTCATTTGCTTAGTTTTGATGAAACAAAACACAATTTTACGTACTCTGCCAGAACACTTAGCAGCTACTAATGCACAAGAAGAAGGGCCTCGAATTTAGAGTCGTGAACCGCAACAAATGCATCGTTTTTGTACTGAAGAGAAGCTACAACAGAATTGGAGCAGATAGTACGCGGTTTTAGACGTCCTAAGTCCAATGCAATCATTTAATGAGATCGATTTCATTGATTAAACTTGTACATAAACAAACCAACCTTAGGATTTCAGAAAATGCCAAGCCCACGACGAAAACACCACCTAAAACGAGAATAATAATCGAAACTCTTAATTTTTGATTTTAGAAAGAATCAAATATACATGAATGAAATGAAGCGTTTCATCATTCGGTATTACTGCAAAGTTTAGAAAAATAAGGTCATACAGCTGCATGTGAATGATCTGAGGCGGAACTGAAGTTCGTAAACTTTATACAATATTTAAAAAGAAAATAATTAATAAAAACCACCAGCACATCTTTTTCACACCCCAGTTAAAACGAATTCGAAGGTTGAATGAAGAGCAGGTAAGCAGAATGATGTATTGTCTGTACCTGAAATGATGATTTGAGTGTAAAGTTGTTCCAAAAATACACAATTTCTTTCTACTTGAAATGGTGATGCTATAGAAAACCCGACAAAAGCTGATCACGGCACCCAGCAGTCTGAAACTGGTTGATCAGATGTACTTTCAGAATAAAGCCTTCTCTATTAAGAAATTCAAGTTGATGTTACGAGACAGTCGCTAAACAATTTGCAGGCATCGAGGGAATTTGGAAAAGAAAAACCACAAAATGTAAATAATTGAAGACAAGAAATATTCGATAGCATGTACAGTTCTTGAAAAAAAATCGTAATAGAAGTTGCTCGAAATATCCTGAAGCACGCATGAGCTTAGCTTATTTTTACGCGTTTCCTTCAAGTTATTTTAAAAGTCAAGTTGTTCTGAGTTGTTTCAAGAATAATAAAATAAAAAACTGATAGCGGAAAAGATTGGAAAGTTTATAGAAAAATTAACTAAAAGTAGGGTCTTGTCAACGTAGTTGTCTGACTGTTTCTACAGAGGTACAACGGAAATTATTGTTCTTGTTTTGAGAATTGTCCTCATGGATGACAGTTATTTTAACTTTATATTTGCATGAAAATATACAATTGTTAACAAGAGGTTGTACAATAATTAGATCTAACAATTAGTATCATTTGAATATCATACTGATACGATGCAATAATTATGTTAACGTCACCTTTATTCTTCATGCAATCATTTTTAATTCGAGACAAGAGATTTCGACATACATGCAAGTTGAACGCTTGATTGAATTTATGATATTCTCATGATAAGAAAGATTAGGTAAGTTAATTGCCATACATAAAACAGTCATTATAGTAGCATGGCCTATGCAAATAAGCGTAATAATCGCTTTCTCTTGTATTAAGGCAATTTTCAAAGTGAATCTTTAAGACTTCGCTGGAATGCAGCCACAAGGACTCGAGATTAAGCGTCGTGGTTTTCTCATTTGGCCGAGCGTATTTTTTCACCTTGAATCCAAATACAGTTCCTGATTCTTAATTTTATTTGACACTATCTACCAGCAAGTTTAGGTAGCGTTTCTGAAATGAAAAGGTGAAGCGAGTAAAAAAGAAATGAAAAACGAAGACAACGCAGAAAGAGATCGATGTATAGGATACTCCTATGACAGAGAAAGAGAAACCGGAGAACAAGACATAAAACACTTAGCTGTACAATTAAGGCTAAAACAAAACATGCATTGATTGATTAATAATGATTTTGTAATTAGAGCCACGACAGTCTCGTGTATAGCGCTTCGTTAATTAAATTTCAAGCACTAGTGGCTAGGGACACCGAAGAGGTACGCTGATTCAGCAGCTTTTGCCTTGAAGGAAAAAATACAATTTTCAGACCGCTTTACAGAAGGAGGCAAAGAATTTAGGATACTCGGAGCGTTGCATGGAACCCTTATATTTTCAAATGATGTGCGGGAACAAATAGGAAACCGAGGCAACTTTTTCTGGGTGATTGGAGAAACTTTCGTTAGTGTAATTTGAACCGGTGTGTTTGAGGGAAATCTTGAAATAGACAGAGTTAATTTATTCACGTATTTATTACAAATTTATAATTAAATGAAACAAAGATGAGAAGCTAATCTGTTCACCTTAAAGAATTCACTTATGTCATGAGAAGAAATTGTTAAGCGGAGGCCAATGTTAGAAGTACAGTATATTGACGGTGAAAGCATATTGTGAGTACAGAACTATAGAATGAGTGTTGTATGTTGTATAAGAAAAAAAAACTGAAGTTTCATATGTTATACAAGATGGCATAACAGCCACCGTCGTCGAGTGGTCTGCGGCCTGTGTTAGGTATCAGGTCTTTGCTTCGGGCAGAAAGACCGCGGGTTCGAAACCCGGTAATGAATACGAGCTGTTTCTCGTTTCGCGCCGTGAGCTCGCACTTATCGGTAAGACCTCAACTCTCCGCACATGGACACATCCCAGGATCGTCGAATGGAGCTCACCATCACCCTTACTCTAAGAATGTTAACCTTAAGAATTTGAAAAACCAATGTACTAATGTCTATGTACTGTGTACTTGATTGGAAATAAAGTTGTTTGTTTTTGTTTGTTTGTCCAGAACTATAGAATGAGTGTTGTATGTCCAGAACTATGGAATGCTTGCTGTACAAGAACTATGGAAAACATGCTGTGTGTGCAGAACTATGGAAAACATGCTGTGTGTGCAGAACTATGGAAAACATGCTGTGTGTGCAGAAATATGGAAAACATGCTGAGTGTGCAGAACTATGGAAAACATGCTGTGTGTGCAGAACTATGGAAAACATGCTGCGTGTGCAGAACTATGAAAAACATGCTGCGTGTGCAGAACTATGGAAAACATACTGTGTGTGCAGAACTATGGAAAACATGCTGTGTGTGCAGAACTATGGAAAACATGCTGTGTGTGCAGAACTATGGAAAACGTGCTGTGAGTGCAGAATAGAGGCAGATGTGCAGTGTGCAAAACTGATAAAAACATGCTATCAGCTCTGTTCTATGAGCATCTTTCGTAAAATGTTTCGGATTCATCAATGTCTTGTTTTGAAGGAAGCATTCAGTCACATGATCCTCTCATAGCTGCTATCTAATTATTTCTTCTCGAGTAGCGCCAGTCAATTTAACAATCGTCAGCAATGACGCAAGTGACTTCTGCACTCACATTTCCATGTTCGTAAACAGACTCTTCTCGCGTGATTCAGTCCTGTTTTTCAACATTGATCTTCTATACCTTCATAAAAACAACCATCCCTCTCTGAAAAAAAATTGTTTTCTCTCAATTTTATTTACTTTTATTTAGATGTATGATTTTCTGTAAAACATAGGTTGTGGCTGGAGTAGAGAAATTTTGGAAGACGTAAAAATAATTGTGTACCAGAAAAAACATCTTGTTTCACTACATCCCTAATTAGTAATCGTCATTTACTAATGACGTTGATTGCAGAGTGAAATACATCAAACGCATTCATAATTCCACTCTACAAAAACAGTATGCTCCATTTTCTAATAAGGTTTGGACAATTTAAAATGCATTCGAATAAATAAAAAGGAAGCAGGTAATTTTTGGTTTTGTTTTAGAGTTGTTAGGTTAACGATGCGTAATTTAATATTAAATTATTAGGAACAATAATTCATTCATACTGTACATGGAGAAAACATGTTTTATGGCGACCTCAAAATTAACAATCATTTACTATTTACGTGTGTCTTTATATACTCATTTTAATGAAATTTAATTTCGATGGAACAGATTTTTGAAAAAAACTCAAGAGCAGGAAGACACCAATTCAACGAACACGTTCTCAAGCGTTGTGATTATTTCTACAATATCGAAAACAGTTTTTTCTAGACTATTTGGCACATTTTCCAACAAACATTAAATTTTTCGTACCTTTTCGCTTAGGCTCAAAAGTCAAAACTCTGTTTTGTCTGCCACAGAGTTACAAAAAAGAATTACATATTAGGACATCCAAAGCTGGCAGCATTTGAAAGCACGATTGCATGCATGCCAGATGAGATGATTTCAAAACAAAAGGTTTCGCCGCGAGCGAGTCTACATAATTGAGAGTACAAAAGAGACGAAGCTCACCACGTATGGCACCCCAAACAAAGGCGTAATTAAGCAAAGACCTGAATTAATTGAGACCTCTCATACAAGGGTACTCGTCTCTCTGGACTCGGACAGATACACTGCCAGCTCTTTTTCTTCGAATAGAAACATATGCCAGAGTCAAGTCCGGCGATTAAGACCGAACAAAATAAAGACGAGTTCGTTGCTGATAATAATTTTAAAAATGTAGTCTGAATCACCAAACTTTTAACAAAAGTAGCACGAAACGAAAAAAAACAGAAGAGAAAAAGACAATGCACTGATAAGACGCCATCAATGGAACACATACAAATGCAAAAAAAGCTAATAAACGAATGAATGTTGTATGACAAAAACAATGACATAAGGAAATTTTTTGACCTTTGAGTCTTACAGCCACTTTGCAAAATCTACTCGTTAAATTAAGTTCATTCTTTGAAACCTCACATAAAGAACACAAAGTTATACCTTCAAAGAAAGAACAGGATTATTTACCTGGTGTTTCAATAACCGTAAACGAATAAAATATTTAACAAGAAAAGAGAAAAGTAACGCCATATTGGTTGGGTTACGATTCATTATAAAGTTCTCAGCTTATTTTGTCGCTTTGCATCATTCACTAACACAAAACAAGGAATCTAATGAACAGGTTGAAGTGAACAAGCCAAGCCCCGTTAATACGATGAAAAAAAAGACGAGAATAACACAAGACACTAAAATACAATACTCTGCATTAATAGACCAGCGCATCAAATACTACAAAAACTTTAAGCCAAAGTGGGTTGCAAGCTTTCTCGGTCTAGTAGAGCGTAAAGGTGATTTTTCAGATTTGCGTTTGGTAATAATTACTCCATAAAGATAATTATACTTCTAGTCTTGGTTCCGTGCGCCAGATAAGCCTTTAGGTGGAGTCATTAATGAATAAGCTGACGGAATCCGGGGCGCAGACCGTGATGAGAGGATCAATATCTTTTGTGCAGACCAGGTGGCTCTAGCACGCATCACTCGTGCAGAGGATGACAAACAGAAAGTTGCTCATCAAGGAACACTGCAAGAAGAATAGGCAACCACCTAACGCTCGCCTGACATTTACGGCTCATTCTACAACACACACAACAAAGTGCCAGTTTAAACCAATTTAATATTCAAGTGGCACGGACCGTACTGAGAGAAAAACGCCGCATCCTGAATTTCAGAGAGAGACACACTGCACTCTGCGGAAGGTGATAAAAGGGTCAGATGTGACGCCTGCTGTAGTGCTAGTCGTTCTCCGTAGAGCAATCTTTCAGGAGCAACAGGATGGGTGAACTTATTCATAAATTAAAAGAACCACCATTCTAAATCCGTTCGTAGAACCAATATATGACAAGTACATTTCTAATTCATTAAGCCGGCATGGGACTTCGGTATTGAACCAAGAATGGGCCAAACGGCTCGTTCCTATTGCCTTATTCTATTCTAAAAGGTTTGTTTTGTCGCTCGGAAAGGAAACACGCTATTTTAGCGTATATTTAATTAAATATTGCTCAGAAACTGAGCTTTGTAAACAGCTTGTCCTTCGGAAACTTGTGTGACTAACATTTTAACATTTCTTGACGTCTTTACAGGCAGTGTTTTCAGCAACTTCTATTTTCTTGACGGGTTGTAACTTGTAAGTGTCATATATGTTTCCAGAAATTCAACGACGAATATCAAAGAACAATAAATAAAACAAGATAATTGAGCTCATAAAAAGGAGCAACTAACATTTGACAGCGAGCATAAACATCGATTCTTATATTAGTTTTACAACATCCACCTCGTAAAATAGCGTTTTGAGAACAATTACAAACAAAAGCGACGAATAACGAATGAGGATGAAACATTACTGAAACTGAACCAGGGATTTGTTGCACGATTCTCCGAAAAAAAAAACAATTAATGTAAGAAATACGAGGCTTAACAAGCTACAAAGCGAAATCCACAACAGTCTCCTGCAGTATGGGCTGTCAGTGATGAAGTAAACTAAACGCTGAGTTCTCATTATTTCAAGAAGGACAAACTACCACAGCTCTCTACATCCTCTCCGCAACACGCACACAATGTACTGGTATAACATTTCAAGTTCAGCGTTAAGGGCTGCCGGGATTATGTGATACCAAGGTAGGAATCCGACTTTAATCCCCGAGTTCATATTAAATCATTAAAAGAAGAAGAATCAAAAGGAAGAAAGAAACGTGGAAATGATAGCTGTTGGATGGAGGAGTTATTGGTTTTAAAACCTGTGCCGTAATGAACAAGGCATGTAAACATTTTAATGAGATTACAAATTCTTACAGAAACTATGAATTGAGCTCAGAGGAGTTGATAGAATAATTGATAAAGAAAACTTTTGAAGTATAACGAGTACGTGGCAAACCTTTTATCCCGAGCAAAAGAAGCAAATAATTGTAATTATATAAAACATTTTATTCTTTAATTCAACTGTTCTACAACAAAGACATTAATATGCCGAGAATTTAAATCGATATAATCATTTCCAGCTTTTGTTAAAGTCTTGTAAATGTAAAAAAAACTCATCACTACCACGAGAAACTTGTGAGATGCATAATGAAAAATCTCATTGCTATTTATTAACAAGAGACAACTGGCGTTATTTGAAATGATCATTCAACACAGACAGAATACAGAACACCAGTTCAACATAAAATGACATTGTTTTGTGATTAGATTCTAATAAAAAATTAAAAAACACTAATTAATCGACTGTAATTAATTAAAATTAATTGATTAATTAATTTGACTGTACTCTAGTCTGAATTTAAAGCCATAGTCAGGACGTACTAAGCGTTCTGGCGTCTTTACTGGCATGCATAAATTGAACATCAACTGTTACTAATTGAAGAATAGTCATGACACAAATTTAGTATCTGTATGATTAGTACATAGCGGAAACCCACAAGTTGAATTAAGGTATTGCTTCAGGTGCCTGTGTTCCGTGCAAGTGCAGACGAAACCTTGAACTCAAATTTGACCAGAACGTGGAGGTAGAAGGCTGTGTTTGTTTTGGCTCTATTGATACAAAAATCAAGTCTCTTGAATGAATCCAAAATCTAGCTATTCACATGTACCAACGAAACTGAAATAACAGAATCAGTTCACCACGGCAGGTAACGAGAGACTGGATGTATGAACACAATTTCGATTCGAGAACTTTACTCCATGAAATGCTTCACAAATTTTCTTAGGCACAGGAGATGAGGTACGAGGGCGGCACAGCGTGGGCTGATGTGAGCGGCGGCTCACTAGCAGACATGAAGTGGGCGACGTGATCTCACCTAGCGACGTATACGCCGCGTTGACATCACAAGTTCATGCGCTTACTGAGTAGAAATGAGGCCCAAAATCACTAAAAGCACTGACATAAAGCGTCAATACCAATCGACGCAAACGAATGAAAATTAAGGCAAAAAAGATCCCACTGATACGGTGCTCAATGCCGATGAAATTTCTGTATTTTAAAAAAATTGTATTTCCTACTAAAATAGGAATACACTCAAATATTAGGGTTAAAGTAGGTAGACGGCTAGTGAGAATGGTTTTGAATTATATATTACAACGAAGGGCAACCGAAGACGGAATTTTTGACAAGTTTACAGGCAAGAAGATAAAAAAAATCAGAGTTCAGGAGTGAGTTTCTATGGCAGGGTAGGCAGCCGGCGATGGATGCGAAGTAGAAATTACCTGTACTCTCAGAAGAAGGCTGGATATGACTTGAGAAGTCGCATCGTACAGTCCCGAGTGAAAATTTCAAAATACAGCACGCCCCGCGCGTTAGGAAGTTTAAAAGTTCACACTTACACGGAGTTTTGAGGGCAGACAGAGCTGCGAAAGTGTCCGCGCTCCAGTGTCTGAACTTCAGCTCGGAGATTGCCTTAATTAACGATCGGGCACGACTGCAAAAACGAGGTGACAAAACAGGACTCAGGAAAAGAAGTTGAAATGAGGCAAGGCTAGCTGACTAACTGAGGAGAGTAACACTTCACTGTGATGCACAGTAGCTAGGGATGATCAAGTCATCGGATGATGGCAGGAGATGTCACCAGTTAGCAACCTTGTTGTTGAGTCAACTTGAAGTAGGTAAACTAATACTGTAAGTAGCATCATTATCATTACGGTAATTATTACTGATAATTCTACCATTCTTATCAGTATTATTGCTATTATTATTATTACTATTATTATTACAGGATTACTTAAAGAAACGAGCATCTTCACGACAGGACTGACTATAAAAAGAACTATTCACATGAATTATATTGAAAATAATAATGGGAACAGTAGGACCGCTACCTCGTACGAAAATTACCTTCGCTGCTTGAAACCTAGCGCATACATCTGCTTCTGTGGAGGCTGTCTCAGGTCTGGTCCATGACTGGGGCAACAAAGCCTAAGAAGCACTGAAGAGTACTGGACCTTACGCTGAACTCTCCGGTGTGACAGGAAGGGTTCAAGAAATTAGACAAAGTAAGATAGGAATAAAAATACACAGAATCAAAAAATCATATTCATATGGACACAAAATGGAAGCAAACAAAAATGATTGCAAACAGGCAAGCAAACGGCTTCCTAAATTTGGTGACCGAAATTCGATTTCGAGGCACCGGGAGCGCAGGCGCATGAGCAACCGAAAATTGCTCACGGCAAAAAGTGACACCGCTGCAGCGGTAATTTTTCATCAATCTGCTCATCACGCGCGGGTTATTGAAGTAAACCTTGTTACGAGCGAGCACGAAGGGCAACTTTGGGATACGAGCTTATGAGAGGGAAAATACAATGATGGGACATGGCGAAAAGGAGAAACGCAACTCTAAAACAGCAGATCTTTTCGGTTAATGATGCGCTGTGAAAAAGTGACAAGTTTAACAACGATGGCATTGGGAAAAGATAGGCTTGGTAAATAACAACACGAATTAAGACACGGCCTAGTGAAGTTTGAAGTTCTCTCATACTAGAGCCGTACCTCAACCATTCAAAATGCATCAAGATTTCAGCAAATTTAAGCACAGCCTTTTTTAAATAAAGCTTGATAAGACGAACTGTATACTGGCACACAAATATGCTCTGAGCGTTCTGACGAATTTCTGAAAACTATAAGAAATGAAGCAATTTAGTACATATTACAATTCAATGAAGTATTACAGCAGCTTGAAACATTAAAATAAGTTGGACTAAACTCAAAAAAGCATCAAAGTTTAATAAAAGAATTTCATGGTTCTAAGAGTTGAAAACTTTTGCTTAAGAATTCTTTATACTAAAGGAATTTTAACAGTTAAGTGGTAATGCACAATCCGTCAATAGCATGACGACGAGAATTAACCGAGTTAACTTCACAGAAGCCCACAGGGAATATTATTCGTACCCTACATCATAATAGTTTGCATGAATCCTAATTGTACGCATGGACAACCTTCGAGTAAATTATTGACGAAATTCCTCCAAACGTTGATGGAGAAAATGAAGGGTGTGAAAAATTCAACAAAACAATTTGCGCAAGTTATCGCCTCGGAGAAAAATTGCCTCGGCACGGCTGTCAGGCTATGCAAATTGGAAGAAAAATACAAGAGGCGGCTGAGCAGCGGCGCGCATTGCATGTCTCTCAACGTGCTGCACAAGCGCGCTATGCAGTGCTTAGCTTACTAAACCACACCTCAGCAAGACCTCGGCTTGCTGAACTGGCCATGAACAAGTCCAACATCTACCTCCCCGAAAGTCCAAGATGATGTCAATCGCCATTCGCGAGGCACAAGTGTGTGTCGTAGAAGTAAGGCACAAGTGTGTGCCGTAAAAGTAAGGCACAAATGCGTGCCGTAAAAGTAAGGTACAAGTGTGTGCCGTAAAAGTAAGGTACAAGTGTGTGCCGTAAAAGTAAGGCACAAATGCGTGCCGTAAAAGTAAGGTACAAGTGTGTGCCGTAAAAGTAAGGTACAAGTGTGTGCCGTAAAAGTAAGGCACAAGTGTGGGCTGCAGAAGTAAGGTACAAGTGTGGGCCGCAGAAGGTAAAAGTGTGTGCCGTACAAGTAAAGCACAACTGTGTGGCGCAGAAGAGGCATTGGATGAACCCATTCCTCGTGGAATAAAGAACGGAAAGTCAATCGTAAGGAAAAGTATGAGATTGGAATATCACAATAAAAATATAGGAAATAATATTTTAGAGCTTTGATGCGTTTCATCCAGCAATTGTAAATATCTGAATGTGAGATGTACTTCAAAGAAAAACAGAAAATACACACATATAAATTTTTTTTTCTGAATATGAGGTCGTCAATATTTCTGAAAACTTCGTAACTAAAAGAAAATAGTCGCAACAATTTACTAAAAAAACAAACATGCAACAACTAAAAATTTAAAATATTCAGCTTAAAATGTGTGAAAAATATTTATAATAGCAATGAAAGACGATATTTTTACGCGAAGTGTATGTTTCGTGACGGATGTCCTGAAAGTAATTCTAGGAGGCACGAGCTGGAAAGAACAATCGTCATTTATAAAAGAAGCACCAAGGTCTTGGGGCAGAAAGTTATTCAGCAAGCAAGACAACCATTGTCAGGAAGAAACCCCAGGCCTCGTACCGCAGTCACTTTATGACGGACGAATAAAAAGCTCTTGCTAAGGTTAGGAGTCGACAGGGAAAGCAGCGGAGAGGGTTTTTAGCAATACGAGTCGAGTCCTGGCTTGCGGAGCAGTTAAACGGAGACAGTCTCACAATGTAAATTTGACGGAGCGAAACAATACTAAAAAGCTCAGCAAGAAGACGTTCTGAGTTTACGAGGAAGGAAGTCAACGACGGCTTAACAACTCACAGAAAAACTGGAGTGAGCTGCCCTGGAAAATCTCAGAGGATTCCATGGTCAAGAATTGGCTGCCAGCAACGCGTGAGAGCGGCAGGCTTCCGTTTTGTGTCCGAATCTGTCGCCTTATGAGTCAAAACTTATGCTGAACGGACGAGAAGAAATTTAAATTATTATTTTAGCCAATGCAAAAACAAAGGTTCTGCAAGAAGAACAGTCCCTCAGACTGTTTCTCGTCTGATGCTCTAGAGTCTAGACTGTAAGAAGAAAATAGAGTATGTAAATAACTACCATACAGCACTTCTCCAATCAAAAATGAAAAAGATGAGCTTGAATAGTATTGCCTGTGCTATTGTATGCAGCTGCATTTTGTTCAGATCAGTATGAACAAATGATTTCATTTTTCTTTTTCTTTGTTGTTCATGAGGAATAAAAGGAGTCATTGATGCGGGAGTCAGAGTCATCTCTGGAAAATATTTCACGTGTTGTAGTTACCAGCGCCTGTGCATCACTTCACCCCCGCTGTTGTTGAAAAAGAGTCCATAAAAAATTGCCAATTCTGTGTACAACCACGTGCAAGCGATTGACTTCAAGTTCAGTTTATTTAATACAAAAGTTTTATTAATTTTATACCAGGACAGTGAAACAAAAACTCAGTTTCGAACGTCTACATACACTTATCTCCCTTTTCTACATTCTATACATTTAGTCGTTTATTTTTCTCAAAGTTAGTAACCACTTTAGATCACGCAGCGAGAAGTAGAGAACGTCAGTCCTGAGCGAAAATGCCCCTCACGCCTGATTCGAATACATTACACTTTTTAGGCTTCTAGTCAATGAGCATGAAGACTCAATTGCCAAAGGTCCCATGAAATGTTGTTGTTAATATAGTAAATATAACTGCTGTATCACTGCAAATAAGAATACACAAGCTTTTATCCCAGTAGTTGTCTTAGAAGTGATTTAATAGTGGGAATGAGCGCCTAAAAGAGTCGAAAACACGTAAATGAAGACGCTTGAGCAGTCGAGCGGTCGGTCACTCCCACGAGGGACGGAGAGAAAACGGAAGTCTGTTGAAGTAAACAACTAACCTGCTGCGACCTCCAGCAACAACTGTCGCAGTTTTGGTGGTGCGGGCGAAAATACCTGAGAGGAACGTGAGTTATAGCTGGAGATTGCTTTTAGTAAAATAATTAGCAGTTTCTTGAGAATTTTAACAAGTAATGCACTCGAAAAGACTTCATGTAATGCGAGGTTATGCAGACGGACTCTACGTATGCACGCATGCCTTCGTCTTGCCGGGAGCTCACGACAGTTTTGAGATGAGCGAAGTAACAAGGAAAATACCCTGAGCCAACCTAACATTTTTACAGAGGTCGGCAATATAAGAGTTCAAAAATGAAATAAATGCAATCGTGATTATTTGCTTTCTGCTATACTTCAACTAGTAAAAAAGAAAAAAATCATACAAGATCACAATGGGATTTCAATTTCGAAAGGCCATAGGAATACAAAAAAATTATTTACCAGAAAAGAAAGTAGATTTAATGTATCAACACTTATGTATATACTATCTCTGTAATGAATCAGATTGAGTTATGGGGTTGAACATTTATAGTTTATTATCTAAGAATCTCCATGAAACACGCAAGAAACTTCAAAACATTGAATTGGAAGAGTTTCCGCGAATTGATTGCTGCTACAGAGGGACAAGTGGTAAGCATTAGGCAAGTTGAACAAATTAACAAAGTTGAGGCAGGTCGCAGTTGCGCTTTTCAGCGAAGTGCGTCCGCAGCTAAGGAGCTCGTGCTGAGCGAGACTCAAAAAACAGTGTTAAGCGAACGTGCAAAAAATTAGTGCAATAAAACGTGACTGACAGACAACGTCAACCGATTACTGACGCTGTCATGACCTCGCACTGCAAAGCAACTGATTTTTACAAGACGAAATTATACAATTCTACGTTCTAGCTACGAATGATTCAGCACTTTGTTTCAGGAGCTTCATTTGATAATAAACTACAGCGTGGAACAAGAGTAGTCAGTTTCTATGTGTGTTGACAAAAGAGTTGAGTAAGTGTAATGAAATAGCAAACGTTAAAATAAACGTCTCCTGTAAAATAAAAATACGTGGATTGCTTTTAAACTCTACTATTCGGCCAGGATAAGAGATGTTCCTCAATGAGAAATTTAACTTGAGTTTTGTCATTACTTTGCAATCAATTCAGAAAGAGAAGCACAATGAGTTTCTAGAAGGCTTTTGACAATTAGTACTCAAATTGCCTATGACAAATTCTCAATCACTGAAGTGGATTGTAGTTGAAGTGAAATAGATGCAATAACTACGAACGAATTAACTCCTGAGGTGGAAAGAATGAACAAAAAACACTTAATCATTAAGCAATAGAGCGTATTCAATGTTGACGCCTGTTTCTATGGGACACCCTGTATTTTACTCGACTGTGTTAAAAAATATTGATATTTCATAATAAAATAATGCAATACACTTTCGATCGAATGATCTCAGATTGATTTAAACTACATGTAGAACAAATGCTCAAAGCTTTACGCATAATGGTTGTTTTTTATCTTCAATAAGAATAATATTATTTCGTAGAAATCAAAATGTGTTCTGCATGTTCGAGTGCAATCGATCGCAATCATACGAGACCGAATGATGTGTTACATATATAGTGAGAGAATTAGCGAAAAATGTACACGAACTACAATATAGATTAGGGCACGACAGAGGAATCCAGAAGGGAGCGGTCTGTGCATTATAAAACCATGTGGACTATAAATATGAGCTGTGTGGTTCAATAACACGGAGAAAAATTATGCAAACTTGTGAAATCAATCGTGAACCCCCAATAACTCAACTTATGATAGAATGAAGCTCATTTGGGCTTCAATCGATCCTGTTTCGTTCTACTGGCCATTTTTTTGCTTCTAGTGTATCAGATATTTATTGCTCATATGTGGTGAATATTTGCAAACATAACCAGAGTTTGAGTTACAAAACGTAGTGTAATTTCAGTGCTTATTTAATACATGAACTGAACGTATTTAACTAAGTATTACTAGCTCAAGCCGTTGGGACTTTCATCGACAAAGATGCTAGATATCAAGGGCCCAATTATGGCTAGAGTAAAAAATCAATATGCAAACTAATATTACGAAACTTAATGGTTCTCACTTGGATGCTTCGTTAATTCTTGAAATATTAATCTTCTCATGCTTAGCCAAGCAAATTAGAGGATATTGACTTATAACATCGTAGCATTTACAAACATTGCTTGGAGTCTCTAAATTACGTATTTAAATAAAAGACAAGCACCGTAACAATTTATTTCAGCGTAAATTAAGAATTTAGTGCAATAAACTAACGTCACACAGGAGCGTAAGTTTTCGAAATTGCGCAGTGAGATTAACAAAGTAACTGCAATTTAGTCTCGAACACTTACAATGGTCAACTGTTTACGTTGAGCTTGCGAAATGCTAAAAAAGATCACGCACTTACGTTATATTGACAGAATTCACCCAATCCTCTAAACAAACGACGGGTTGCATAAGCTCCTCACAGACGCAAGTTTTTCTGCTCAAATCAGTGAAAATCGTATAAGCGTAACAATTAACTAGTGAGTGCGTGAGAATTTGCTGTAAAATTAACGAAGTTATGAGGACACAAAAGACAATGAGGCTGCATGCAGTTGGACAGCGAGGGACAGCAATTGCGTCATATGAGAAGGGCGTGTTGGTAGCGAGGCGGGCGGGAGGCGGAGGAGGCGAAGGAGGCAGAGGAGGAGGAGGTGGATGAGGCAGAGGAGGAGGAGGCAGAGGAGGGAGGAGGCGGAGGAGGGAGGAGGCGGTGCGTTTTGTTGACAGCGGACGCACTAAAAGAGCCTCAATTGGGGACCGCGGGGCCCCGTGACGACAACGTCCGCCTCACCCTCCCAATTGGCACCTCCCACACCAAACTTTACTTGCTCATAAACCTGCTCTCCTCCTTTACTTGTACCGCCAAATGATGAAGATAAAATACTACAACAAATTCACTTCTGCTACAGCTGCCCGTAAATTTCGTTTCTGCTGGCACCGTGAACGCATTCAAAAATCGTCTTCACAAATAGGAACTTCACCGTATTATAAAGTACAGATTCAAGATATGATTAGAATTTCGGTATTCCATTGAGTACAACAAGCACACACTCATTGTGTGCTATCCGTCATACAAATATTGCATTTTGCGATTCCTGTAATCAATATGTGGAACGAACTTTATTATGACCAGCTGGTCGTAGTTACTGTGTGCCATACATTATATAATACGAACAGTTAATTCAAGAACAATGTAATTATTTTGCACCATACATCTAGGAACTAATAATTACCGAAAGTTGTAGTTATAATGTTCACGAGTCATGGAATATTGTTTATCATGAGTGTTATACCATGAGTCTACCATTTTCGTGTATTTCAAGCAAGCTTTTGTGTACCAAGAATCATTCAATTTGTGTATAAAACAGCCTCTATAACTGCGTACTACGTACTACATGTACTAGTTGTCATTTGATACTTGTCTTTTGTAAACAGTATAATTATTGCGTACCACAAGCCATATTTATGCGTACCAGGAGTCACATAGCCTACGTAAAGCTTGAATCTTATACTCGTTATTATTGAATAATGTAGGCCGTGTTTTATTACGTGAAAACTGATTACCGAGACTATGCCTGTTACCTCACCTTCCATCCTCTGTTACATACCCTTTGAACCTTAATTAAGGTTCATACATGTACGTGTATAATGGGTTGACTTTATACGGCATGGGACTTGGATAGGAGTCTAAGAATGGACCAAACGGCTTGTTCCTGTTGCCATATTCTCCTCTACGGCATCCTCGTAGGTAGGCCATTGTATCGGACAAGTGCAGGGCAGCGGATTGTGACCTAGCAATCGTATCGTTAAGGTCCACAAAAATAAACTAATAGTCAACGTTCTGCTATTAAATAAGAATAAGAATACAGAGCTTGAGGAAAATAATGGAACTTACGAAGGCGATTGAAAAACGTGAGCTTCAAAAAAGTGATACATATGATGCTCAAAGATCACTGAAATTAATCTATCCTAAAAATCTTATTATTATACATGCAAAGTCTTTGTATTATTTGTGATCCTGATGAGGTAGATCCAAATCAACTTGTCTTGAAATCGCTCGTAGAACATAGAGCTGAGCTGTGAAGCAAAAAGATAATAAGAAGAAATTTTGTAAATACTTTTCATATGAATGCTGCAAGTCACACTCAAGAGAGGTATTTGGAAACGTCAAATTGAAAACCCTTGTATCAAAGCTGCTGAAGAAATTGTACGAGCCCAAAATAAGCAATTCATTGGAGATGCAGAATGTACAACAAATCTGTTGATTATTCTCTATCGTTAAGCACTCGGTATTTGGTTCAGAGGTCAATTAAAATGTCCCAAATTATGCAATGAGAATAACTACTGAAATAGTGAAATTTTAATGATTTCGGAATGTGAAGGCTAGAATCGACTACATACACATCTAATTCCATTTTTTTTCTAGCAACGATGCAGTCATTGCAGCGTGTGATGCCATATTATTTGCAGCTAAAACGCAATGAAGAACCAATTATCCTACAAGATTAATAAATTAGACAAGGATGCTCCATATCCCTCAGAAAGCATGAGTATCACCCACACACAACGAAGCGCTGCGTAAAATTCTTGAGAAATTTAGGACATCTAAAAGCGCGCTGTCATGAGAGTTAGATTCCTACTGTGTGTTATTAGTAATAAAACATGTAGAATATCATAATCTTCTGCAGTTAATTTCCAAACACAAGCTGTTTGCTATTCAAGAATTCGAGTCTGTACGTGGATTAAGCTCAAAATCAATATCATGCTGAGCGGCTCACAGATAGTCTTTCGCTTGTCTGGACACCAGAAAAACGTTTCGCTCTGCTTAATTTGCTCACTGATTTCATATACTGTAGAGGTTATTGTGGTATGTTTCGCAACCGAAACACAATAATTGTTTTGCCACCTTACTAAATTTCATGGATTGTGTAGCAGATCACCACTGGTATAGTAAAAAACATTAAAGCGTGAGCTAGACTACGTATATCATATTTCATGACTAAAATAAATGGTGCATAATGCATAATGGCTACGTTTTTTAAAGATACTGCTACTACCCCTCGAAAATACATTTAATTTTGCGTGCGTAAAAAAGTTGATTCTGAAGCAACACCTTAAAATGAGAAATTTATACCAAAATTTCATAAAGAGCCCCAGACTTCTTTCATTTCGGTAGTTAAATAATATTGGTATAGAAAATTTGCACCAAAATTTAACAAAGAGGCCCAGACTTCTTTCATTTCGCTAGTTAAATAATATTGAGGTTGGTCTTAGTAATGTTACTTGATTTTCGTTTCAAAGTGTTACCCAAAAACGGAATTAATTAAAAAGTTTCATTCTGTAAACAAATCATAGCCTCCAAATTGATATTGCCAAGCTGTGTTCGACTAGAGTCACTTGCAATAATCGTTAGTGATCAGGGATTAATTTCAATTGCCGATGAAGCAATCGGCGAAGTGTGCATCAATGAAAGGGGGCGAGCAAGTCGACGCGGGAATATCAAGTCGACCGTTCGATCAAATATTCCCGAACTTCGAAGGCAGTGAAGGCAATGACGACCGGCATCCATGCAACGTACGGCTGCGGTGCCCATTAGCTAATTGCCCCAGCTAATTAATGGAACCTTACTACACTACGATGAATAACTGCATCAGATGCCATTAGGGCCAGCTGGCGTATGATACAACAAAGGAGGGCGCATGATGATACCATGTCAGAGAATTATGATCATGATAAGCGAATAGAAAATAGATGCACAGCGCTTGTATAGCAGACTAAGTTTTAATGCATAATAAACCTTTCCAATCTTTAACTCAAGGGATAATACTCGAGATTGATTAACAGTTTTAAAACTGGGAGAATCTAAGAAAGGGAATGTGTAGTACGAATGTATACGAAATTCAAAAATCCGACGACAAATCAAGTCAAGCTGTCGCTCAGCAATCGTGTGGGGAATCCCAGAGTGGCAGCA
Organism: Trinorchestia longiramus; assembly: GCA_006783055.1. Classification (NCBI taxonomy): domain Eukaryota; kingdom Metazoa; phylum Arthropoda; class Malacostraca; order Amphipoda; family Talitridae; genus Trinorchestia; species Trinorchestia longiramus. The sequence goes on from VCRD01000532.1 coordinate 221,619, forward strand.
CAGCGTGACTCACAGAAAACGGAGAGATAAATAAAAATCTTTCAGAAGAAGGATGACAGAATTCAATCTACCGAATGTGTCGATTCGAAACCACTTTCCTCGGCAAGAAAAAACAGTGCAAGAGTAGGAGAGGTAGGTACGTGAGTTTTATGATGAATCTATGGGAGGATATTGAAAGGAAACCAGAAGCGGGGGTATAAAGCGCGTTCCCCTGACACGCGTTCATATAAGAGGCACTCGAGCCACAAGGTGTCGAGTGCCTCGAAAAAAAGGACTCGTGCGGGTGCGATAAACTGCAGAAAGATCGATATTCTTCTTTATTATTAGCGATAGAGCCAAGAGGGCAGATAAGTGCGGGCAAACACCATCAAGCGACCTATAAAACTGACAGTAAAAAGATAAGTGGCGGAGGTGCCTGAAATGATATCGGCGGAGGTCGTCCTATGTGAAGGTGGACAGCAACGTAGGAAACTCGCGTGATTTCCCCTGCATTGCGGCCGTGATTGGGCGACCGTCAACTTCCATTTGTCCCAAGATACCAAGTCTTTTGTGACAGATAAGACGACGAGGTACTTTCATGGCGATAAAAAACTACTCAGAGGGAGCATCCTACTTCCGAAAAACATGAACACTGGAAAAGCTGTCTTTTGGGGGATTAAAAGGAGAAATAGTGGCATAACCAAGGCAGCACATGATTCACATTCTAGTCAGCTTTTCGCTCAATCAGAAACATGATATAGAACATTTTCAAGTGCAACAAAATACCGACAATTCTTAGAACTATTAAAGACCTTCATTTAGGAAGTTTATATGTCTCGCATTACATCCCAGTTTGGAGCCCATACAAGAGTACGGTTGGAGCCCATACAAGAGTACGGTTGGAGCCCGTATCGCTGTAACTATTGTATCTTCACGGCCATTATATGAAGAAAAAAATTCTGTCACTACTCATTTCCAATGAAACCGTCTCATGGTGCACTTTGATTTCTACGTATGAAGTAAACTTTAATTTCTTCGTCAGAAATCACTATATTAATTCCATTTTAAAGCAACTTGCACTCCGAGTTACCAGCTTTTTGACATCAGAGGTAACTGTAGAAAACCCAAGCGGGACTACAGAAACTGCTTTTTTTAATCCGTACACCAAATGAAAAAACAAAAATCCTTGAAATGTGTACTGTAACTAAACATTTAAATACTGTAGATAAAATATCAGTCTTTTTGAAATGATCTATCCAATCTACCATGTATGACAGAGATCACATGACCATCAATCTACTGTTCATGACTAAGATCAGAGGTATAGATGCCCCATAAATGCAAAAGTTCTATGTTCAAAAAGCTTCAATAGTTTAAGATGTTTAGAAGTAAAACTCTAAATTTGGCATTGGCACTCGTGCTTGGCGATATTTTACAGTAAGAAATACTCCGAAAGGGACTTGTTCCATTGTTTAAGTGATTAGTATCCTTAGTATTTAAATAAACAAGGATATTATATAATGAACTTTTCCTTTTATAATCTGTAAGTAGTTCTAATCGAAATTGTGCTCATTTTCTGCGTCCCAGATCTCAAATGCCTCAATTTATAGCGTGTACAATGAATGAAACAAATTAAAAAAAATTCTGTTCATTTGGAAGAATAAATAATATTGAGCCGATATTCTTATGTCCGCTGAAATAAAATGTGTATGAAAATAGAATATTTTACCATTAATTTCATAAGTCTACTTCAACTTGGAAAGAGACAATACTAAGTGCAGGCCAAATGAACGTATTATCCATACTACTCCATAGGCTCTGTGGCAAGCAATGCAATCATGGCGCTGCCCTCGTTAAATATCTTCAGCAAGAAATTCTGGGTGATGAGCAGTACATGTTGCAGGCGTTGTGGTCAGTTTTGTCGTTTGACAACTCTCCTTTCTCTATTTCTTTGTCTCTTTTACGCGAAGGAGGAGGTGATAGATGGAGGAGGAGAATGAGGGAGAAGTAGAATATGAAATACGCAGGAGGAGGGGTAAGAAGGACGAAGAGGAGGGAAATGATGGAAGAGAAGGGAAATGGATAAAGAGGATAGGAAGGTAGAAAGAAAAGAAAATAGAGGATGAGAAGGAGGAAGGCGAGGGCAAGGGAGGAGGGGGAAGGAAGGAGCAGAAGAAGGGAGAAGGAAAAGAAGGAGAAGGAAGGGAGAAAGAAAAGAAAGAGGTGAAAGAAGAGAGGAGGATGGAAGGAGAAGAAAAAGGGGAAAGAATGAAAAGGAAGAGGAGAAAGAATGACGAGGAAGAGGGGAAAGAATGACGAGGAAGAGGGGAAAGAATGACGAGGAAGAGGGGAAAGAATGACGAGGAAGAGGGGAAAGAATGACGAGGAAGAGGGGAAAGAATGACGAGGAAGAGGGGAAAGAATGACGATGAAGAGGGGAAAGGAGGACAAGAGGCAGGGGAGGGGTGGTGGGAGGAGGAGGGGAAGGGAGGAGGAGGGAGGTGAGGAAGGGAAGGAACTAGAATAGAAAATAACATAAGGAACGAACCGTTTGGTCCATTCTTGGCTTGCCACCCAAGCCCATGCCTTCTAAAATTATAACGGAGTTCTTACCATACCTGAAATTAGTACTTTATAATACTGAAAGGTTTCTTATTTGATATTTTTAAAGACGATGCTTGAATACAAGTGGCAGGGAGGGAAAGAAGGAAGAGGAAAAAAGCAGAAGAGGAAGGTTAAGAGGAAGAAGAAGAAGAGCAGGAAGGACTGGATGGCCGGTACTGCACTACAGAGTTCAGTCATCAGCTGCTTCTTCTTTTCGCTTTACCTTCTCTCATCGCTTCGGTTTATCTACGCTTGCTTTTTCCTGCTCGATGTAGCATGTTGTGCTAGAAATTATTTTAAAATTTCATCACAGAGTTATTCATGAATCTAATATTCCCAGTCCTAACACTAAACATTGTTATAAGTTAGTTTCATGGCGACCAAGGCCACAGATTGCAGAACTGCGATGAAATTTATGGTTTTAACATTTGTAAGAGTGAAATACATTGGAACGAATTCTACTTTCATCAAAATGAAACCCAACATAATTTCACGACACACTGACTGTTGCGACTCAGACCATCTCGAAGAGGCGCCACATGAAGTTATTGATAATATCAACAATGTTACAAATAAAAGTACAGTTCCATGAGTTTAACCACGGTAGCAGCAAAATGAAGGCAGTGGTCAAAGTACATTACGAGGAAGACTTAAAAAAATTAAATCTATGAACTATTTGCACCCCGGTGTTATGAACTGAAAAGAAAGCAGGAATCTATCTTGCAGCGACGAACAGGTAAAAGAGGAAGAAGAAAAGCACCAACAATAACACTCATGCAAAAGGTCGATATGTTGGTTGTTCCCACGTGATTGAAGATGTGGAGAGGTAAAAAGTTCACCAACTAAACCCAACGGAGACTCCTGCAAAAAGCTTTGTGTTGCCGCTGGAGTACCTACATAGTGATACCCTGAGAGACCGCCAAGTCTCTAAGATGCTCAAACAAAGACAGACACTAACAGTATAAGCTCCCCCCCCTCCTCTCTCCCCCTCTCAACCAAAAAGCTAAAGAATCCTACTCATCCCCCGAGAAACGCTAAGTTTCAGGAAAAGTTGAAGAGAAGTTCCTTTTATTGCACTCTTGTTTTGTTCAAGAATATAATAAAATATTTAATTCTTAAGCTAACTTGTCATTAGAAGAAACTATAAGTTAAGCCAATCACGTACATATCGGATGAAAGAATGTATACAAAGAGGGCGAAATAGCTTTAGAACTGCAATTTCGAATAAACTATCATGACGTGCCGGCAGCGCCACAACACATCAAGAATGAGTCATCAAGCGTTGAATGCAACTTCGTCAACTGCCACAGCAAACCACACACGAGCAATAAAGTCTAGCTCAATTTGAAGAGGAGATCGTTTAAATACCGCACCTAGCATTCAGGGTGGCAAAATAAAGCCATTTCGTGCAAGCTCACAAGAATAGCAGGGCTTATAAAAAGTCGTTACGACACTCTCTAAGATGCTTTTAACTTCGTATGTAAATTCCAGATCATTGAAAATATTTCTCGCCTTCAGTCAAAACTGATGTTTATTATAAGGCTTCTATTTTGAATGAATGAAAATTGTAATAAAAATAATAACGAAGCAATACACATGAACCAAAAAGGGCATTAATAAATGAACACGCACAGAATCCTCTGCAAATGAAAGTACAAAAAATTAAATTTAAATTAACACACCAATGAATATACCAAATATATATGGATTTACTTTACTTCGGTATTGAACCAAGAATGGGCCAAACAGCTCGTTCCTATTGCCTTATTCTATTCTATATATTAATAGGTAAAAAATGAATCTTACAATAGTTGTATAAGCAAATGAACAAAGAAGTCAACAAATAACTAAAATTCTTTTCTTAGAAGTAAATTAGTAACGACTAAAGATTAAATAATTTATGCATGACAGCAAAAATACGAGGATAAACCTATACAAAAACCAAATATAAAGTAAATAAAAACTTTGAATCTTGGTCGTACCACAACAGTCGTACCACAGCAGTCGTACCACAGCAGTCGTACCACAGCAGTCGTACCACAACAGTCGTACCACAGCAGTCGTACCACAGCAGTCGTGGTAAATAATAAATAAATAACTGGAAAGTTTCAGCACCTGGAAGTTTTCCTGCGTCTCAAGACAAAATTTCAGAAGCAGTCAAAAAATTGACGTAAATTCGGTCACTAGGGACGCTGATGGCACGATACGACGGTGCTCTACCCTCCAGGGAGAGGGAAAAAAGGAAGAGATTCGATGGATACTTCGACGATAAAATTCTGTTTGAATGAATTTCTACAACCCCTGATGCTGAATCTACAGGAGGCCGTTAGGAGCACAGTCTGGTGGCCTGAAAGCTTCCTTCATAGAAAAAAGTTTTTAATGCTCCTTTTTTTTAAAGCACGTAGCGTAAAAAATCAATGTAACTGAATATTTTAAATACGGAGCTAGTGATTCAAATATTATAACTACTGTGAAAGTGCAAGGGAGATCTCGCTATTACTTAGTTACTGCCGGTACGCGTTCTATTAACAATCTTCAGACTGCTATGTATACTTCGGAAATACATGAGTGGAGTTTCACTCCTTTTTGGTACTAACAAGGGCTTCAAGGACAACAAACGTGATTCTATCTTGCCGGTATACTGTTAACTTGCTTTGTTAACACGAATACAGAATAAGCTATTTATATGAAGAGGGACGTCATTAAATTATGACATTAGGTAAATAGTGCATAGATAAAACGTATGATAAGGTCGGGGACAAAGCTGATGCAACCGATTGATCAATACTCGTTTTTCGATCATTGAAATTGATAGGAATTAATTAATAAATATTTAAATATTTTAAAATTGTTCACAGGCATAAAGTCAGAAAAAAATATGTCTTGCTCAGATGCCGTACACCAGGTCAGGGTAGCGAAGAGTGGAAACCTGCTAGATATGAAAATTACATTAGGAAACCTTCCCACACAAATATATTGTGGGGGAAACTCACCGAAACACGAGTCGCGTACGTGAGGACCTTCACACAAAGATGTGATGACGAACAACCATCAAAATCTGAGGTGTGAGTGCGCCGCTCGAAGCGTCGGCCACAAAAGCAATCTGAATGCAGGCCAACGAGGGGAATTGGCTGGATACGCAACAGAGGGAGCAGAGCTCGGCCCTAACGAGCAATTTCGCTGCGGCCCAGCATCCACGACACGGATCCCGCTAACAGACATCGCCATAACGTGGCTTCAAAGCAAGCGCCACAGCCGGAATAAAATTCACACTGTGCAAGCTTCCTTTCACGCAAGCCTTGGCACATCAATGAAAGTTCCACTCTAGGTTTGGTGCAAGCGTTTCTACAGGCATGATAAGATTCACTAACGATTGCAAATAAGTATTTTCGTAGGTAAACATAAATAAGCTAAAATAGTACAGCTTGAAATGGAAAAAACATATTTCTTGCTCAATGACAGTCAAATAGAGAAAATACAAAACATCATAATCAGGCATTAACACGTGGAAATAGAACAGATGTTTAAAAATTAAACAGGACAAAGAATATTAAAATATTGGTTAAAAATTTTCAATGTGGTAGAACTTCCGCATAGTTATGAAAACATAAAACTGACAGCTGAATACAGGAATGAAAAAGAATCTGTCATGACATTTGAAATTAATTATTATTGCTTGTTATAAAGCTATTTAGACAAGACAGTACATACAAGCTTAAGCTGATGATCTCAAAAACATCCGCGTGAACACAAAATGAAGATAAATGCGTATGGTTGCGTAGTGTACCGAAAATAGTCTTTTAATATCCATTAAGCGACAACACACAGACATTATGAGTGAAAACCAGTACACGCAAGGGAGCTTCAAACGCTTTATGCTTCGGAGGCGCCTGTTGAGTAACAGCGTGACACGTGAGGAGCGGTCAACACCCATTATTTCTACAAAAAAAGACATTCCTCTACATGTGCATTGAAATGCGACACACACTGCCAGCTATACGCTTCGAAAGGTGAAAAACTGTTGTACGTTCTCAAAACACAATGTATTTACATTCGTTATTGCTAAAAATCTTGTTTTTTGGCGAGCAACGTTTGATTTTGACGCAGTGAGCGTGCTCTTCATGACATGCACAAGCCATCGCCAAGATCCCGTGGGCTAAATGGTGTACTAATAAAAGAAAGAATATTGACAGCTTAACACGTTTGTTGCGATTGCCTGATTGGTGTAAAACTTCACTTTGTACGCGCAGTCACTAGAAGGATCTGAAAAAATTACAGAACCTAACCTAAGTGACCCACCGGTGGGTCGCATCGCAACAAACGTGTTAAATCACACATGATATCAAAATCAGAGACTCGTATGAAAGTCATAGTTTCACATATGAAACTAAAAACCTATCTTAGAATAGTTTTTCTTTCAGTCCTGTTATTAAGAACAGGATTTCGAAAAAGTGATAACGCAGAGTAAAGTTAACCAAAGAATGGTGTAATTCTACAGTTGAATTCACCACTTCATAGGAAATAACTTCAAAGGGAGATAAGTTTTATTGCTTAAATGAATCAAATTTGCTGCAGGTAGAGTAAAGAAATAGAAGTACCACAAAGAAGCGAAAACCAAGCAAGAACAAACAGAGAATAGAAAAATAAACACTGGTGAAGATCTTCGACACAACAACTATTTAAAGAAAAAAAAACGACTATTAGAAGGCTATATAAATCTGGAAAATACAATAAACAACAAATGGCCACAAAAGACTCGATACCATGGGTAGGAGCATTCACCTGTGCTGTAAAAAGAAGTTTCAGCTGTTGAGAGGCGTAGTGACTAGCCACGTACCCTGGACAAGGAACAGAGTATGTGGCAGGTACAGCAACGAAGAGGCGTCAAAATTAACACCTATACTCTTCAAAAAGAGACTAAGTTAAAAACTAAACGATGAAAAGCTGAACAGTAGAGCTGGCAAGTCTATGATCGCGAATTTCACTATATGGGATCAGAACTCTCTCTGTTGGCACGAGAAAATCGTGACTGTGAAGCACACGATCGTAGTTCTCGGATCCTCGTTAATGCCGTCGTAGAGCAAAGATTAGACGAGCAGGTCTGGCCGGGCGCACAAAGATATCGTGTTGAGGGTGTGCACTAACTCCGCACACAATGGAGAGATATGACTGCATGAAAAATGGGTTCGCAACACGCCAGATTGATGACGAGTTCAAGTCAGAGTTGCTCCCATCGTCTGACGTTGCCGACGTGGTGAATTCTTGACCCCATGTCTTCTGCTACGGCACCTTCAAAAAAGCCATGTGATGCGTTATGTTTTTTACATCCATGCAATTAGAATTTTCAAAGCAACCAACTAGTAATTTTGCCATCACAGTTTTATTTAGACTAAACTATGTGTAATATTTTGTAAGTTCCATATAGCTTCCGATCGGTAAAATTTAAAATTTTGAATAATCTTACAGACTGCAGACTCATCCAACGGAGACTTTGATTAAATCTGCCCACAACGTCGACCACATTACACAGGCGCACTATTTTGCAAAAGGATATTTGACGATCAGTTGCAGGCTTAAGGACGCCATCATCTTGTTTTAATAAGATCTTCAGGGGGATATTGCAAGTCGTTTTTCTCGAGGTTCAGTTAATAATGTGGATCATTTCTCAGTGAGTCTAGCACACGCAGCGCTGCTAGGCAAGACTGGGCCATAAGGCCGCGTTAGGTGCCATAACTTGACGTCGCCGCCAGGTCCAGTCAATAATGGGCGCACTAACAAGTTGCATAATGATCTACTTAGATAAGAAAGTAAAAAAAAATTATGGAAAATGTACGTTTACATGCGGTATTAGACAACTTCATCGAACATTATCGAGAATAAAGGTGAAAGTGAAGTCAATCTTCAGTTTGAAGAGGATAATGGTCGCAGTAGAACTGGAAAAAATACAAGGGAAATGAAGAATTAATGTATGCGGTAATACATGCGGTCAACGTATTTTTTCAGGACGCTAAAGGTTTAAAAATGAAATGAAATAGGTGAAATAAAAAACTATGAAGAAAACTACATTAAGTACGTTAAATATCAAACAAAAATGAATGTACCATACATGAAAGAACGATCTAAAGTCTCATTTTAAAAAACGGTATACAATTAGGAATCCTAAGTTTATCGTAGTTTGTGATGGATCGTATGAAAAAGCGTAAGCCAAAATAAAATTACAGCAATTTAATATGCCTAATGATAACAAATAAGTTCAGTGGAACTGACGCATTTTCAGACGTTCCTAACGGCGCTACCATTAAGCCTCGCACTCTATACTAAACCAATTACACAGGGCCCACAGTCACGGAATGAGAAAGTTAAATCTTAAAAGAGTTAACACAAACCGCAATTATTAGAAAGGGCTACCATGCTCATCAAATCTTTTCACAAATTTTTCGAACAAATAACCAATGAATTTTTTACAGCTAGGAACGATTAGCTACGCTCGAGGCCTAAGAGCGAAACACGAGCACGGTTTACAAACAGAAGTTCCTTCCACACGAGGTAGGAAGTAAACGAAAGTTGAACGAAACCACACCATGGCAGCCTCAACTGTTTTTACTAATATTTGACGGGTGCACTGAGTGGGTAAAAGTTTTACTCGTTAAGTGACTTTGAGTGTTAAGAAAGGCCAGGACATTCGCACCCACTGAACATCACCTCTTTAAGTAGGAGGGTTAATTATGTGTTCATGCTATAATGTAGAATTAAACAGCACGCAAGTAAACGTTTGCTACAATTCTCTGGAATATTCACAATATTCAAGGAGTTTAAAGCCTTACCGACCGTTCAAATTAGTAAAAGAACGAACCCAATGTGAAGACTTAGGTGCACTAAGCTAGGATTCGACTTAGCAGTAGGTCTTTCAGCAGTGACCATGCCATTCGATCTGAAGAACGCTAGACAGACAGACGACAGCCCCATTCCCAAATGAATCGCAACTGCAAAAATTTCGCGGTAACGTGTGTTGCTTTGGTCCATGAGAGAAGCGATAGCGGAGAAGCTCCATCATCATGCCTGTCTCCCGGCTCCTAACACGTCAATCCGTCAGTCCACGGGTCCATCACGAAGTAATTGGCTGTTTCTAAATTAGGGCAGGAGTTGTAGCAGAGCAAGGGCCGTCCAAACGAGCTGGGGACACGGCAACGACCCAAGTTGTGGGCTGCCACGTCTGCTCCCAGGAGCACAACATGACCTCCTACGGTATAGAATGAAATCGACCCATCAGTCTCCGTAATGACGCGCCGGCAACAGCGAGACGAAGAGTGAGCGCAAGTCCTCAGGCGACGACTGACGAGCAGCAGCGTCGCGCGCGCATACGACGGACTTGTGCCTGCGATGAACTGCCGTGATAAAATGCTCTCATAGACACGGCACTGCGTTATGCTTGAGAGCTCAAGTTACATGTTGTAATGGTGAGCTACGATTGTGCACTGCTGTTACATGCTGAAAATGTGAGCTGCTGTTTCGTGCTGTACGTACAGGGTGCGATAACATGACTTCCTTTTTTCAAAGAAAGTTCCTTTCAAAAGTAGGAAGTTATGTTGCTGCACTCTCTAGATGTCACATTGTCGTGGGCCATTGGGCGCAGTACAGTGATGTGATGGTGTAGTGTCACAGTGATGTGATGGTGTATGTAGTGTCACAGTGATGTGATGGTATAGTGTCACAGTGATGTGATGGTATAGTGTCACAGTGATGTGATGGTAT
>VCRD01000532.1:238482-265807 GCA_006783055.1 Trinorchestia longiramus
TGGTGTCAGCACGAGGGTCGTCGAGTCCCTAAGAATGATCAAACTGCATGGATTAATTCAATCTCATTCAGAGTGAAGTAACAAACTGCCTAAGTTAAGATAATAAATGTTACTAGTAAAATATTTTAGACCATGTTTTCAACAATGACGTCGCACAATAGTTGTCCCTGTAATCAGACGTCTTCTTTAGGGAAGTCTAGCTACACGATATCGTACATTTTGTATTAGTTTAAAAGTGTCCAAGACTAAATAATGGATGCCGCACACCGAAAATAATGTTGTTTTTGACCAATGCATCAAGTTAATCCTAGGATTGTTCTTTATACAACTTAAGTTCTTAAGAAACAGATCAACAAGCACCAGAAGTTGTACAAAAATCATCCCTAAAAGACCGCTGGGCCAGTTTCCAGTTAGTGAAAATATCTTTTATATTTTTAGTTAAAAAAGTTAGATGAGATCAATTCGATACCTACCTTGCAATTGCGCAGCTCTGAATTCAATAGAGAAACAAAAATACCATTGAAAGTATATTACATTATGAGGAAACGATAAAATAAAATGTTCTATAAATGCATTAAAGGAAACTTACTTGAAAATGCAAGCCAGTACAAAAGTATCGACAAGAACAAACTATAATTCAGGATAAAAAAATCTGTTAACATACGGAATATGTAGGTAATGACATTTTTCATTTCGTTTCTAGATGCCCATATTAATCGGAAAATCAAGCTTTGTACCTTCATTAATTGAACCCGCAAATGTCTCGAATCATTCTGCCGCACCCGTTGTTGCTGAAGACCGTAAGGTGACTGCCAACATGATGGTTCCGGTGCTCAAGTCAAGTATGATGGTCAAGTACTCACCTTCCTTTCACCAGCAGGATAGATTTCGTTGACCTTAGGCGTGTAACAGGCGCCTGTTCCGTTCACAGCAAACACGGCAGTCTGGACGCGGGCAGAGCTCACTGGATTGCTGAGGACGACGCTGAGTTGATACTCTGCCGGAGTCCTGACACGGCAGCAAAACATTTGAAAGATCGAGGCAGGTATAGAAGATGGCTCTTGAACAAGCAAGATGCCTTACAAAAGTAAGAGGGAAAAACTGATTACACTCAAAGAAATGGTTCTCGGATAAATACGTGGTGCACATCTTTAGATGGAAAAAAATATTCAAATAGCAGTCCTGAAGGCACGTCAAGAACAGAAAGACTTCGTCAGTTAACCCACCATGTGAGGGCAAAACTATGCTTTCGAGAGCAACAGTTACTTGAGTTTGCAATCGAGTCTAGATTCTATGTATTTAGAGGCTCTTTTTCAATGATTTGCTATGATTAGCACCGAGGCAATCCCCTTTAATGCTCATCCTGAGTGCGCAGGCTTAATATTTTACTCCTCCACAGGCCTCGTCATGATTAATAGAGAGAGACAGGATGTTGAGGCATCGTCAGCCTCGCTACTCCATTCATTCTCATCGCCATCCATTATGCGTCTCCTAGCAGCATCTAGTCTGGTCTTACTAGCAGCATCTAGTCTGTTCTTACTAGCAGCATCTAGTCTGCTGTTACTAGCAGCCTCTAGGCTGCCGTTACTAGCAGCATCTAGTCTGTTCTTACTAGCAGCACTAGTCTGCTGTTACTAGCAGCATCTAGTCTGCTGTTACTAGCAGCATCTAGTCTGCCGTTACTAGCAGCATCTAGCCTGCTGTTACCAGCAGCATCTACAAATGCACACATGTAGGTATGATAGTAAAGACAAATTTCAGCAAGTACACACATGTAGGTATAAAAACCAAAGCGCATAACAGCAAATACGTACATGTAAGTATGATGGACTTGACGAACAGAGGTGACTGCAGTTCTTCCATCTCCGAAGTCCCAGTCAAAGGAAACGTCAGTGCCGAACCAAAACTGAACTTTATAGAGCGTCCGATGCTTGACCAAAACGGGCTCAAAATCCGCAAATCCCGTAACTTCATATACTGGCTCAACGACCTGTTGTGTTATGGCCAAAGCATAGACGTACTTGTATTAAGCAAAATAAATTATACAAATTTTAAATTGGATGTCGAGATAAATTTGAATTAACATATCAATAGCATTTCAAGAAATTCAAAAACACATACATTTCATTACATTCACGTACTACCTAATTTCAATTTTAAATGAAATGAAGTCAAGTGAAGTCAGGAAAAGAAACCTGTAAGAATGGAACACAAGTTCAGAAAAGTGAGCGAAGAAGAGAGAGAGAGAGAGAGCAAGGCACAGCGTATGACGGTCTCGGGTAACACGAACCATACCTTAAGGAATATCATTTTACTGCGGACGGCCGACACCAAATTGCTGGCCTCGACGGAGATCCAAAAATGGCCAGCTATATCAAAGGTGTACGAGACTCTAGGTTGGCGAGTGCGCGCCGCGCCCAGGGAGTCCAAATTCCAGGAGTACGTAACGCTCGATGTGATTTCTGGGGGGTAAATCTTGCAAGAAAACGAGGCGGTCGTGCCCAGCTGGACAATGATGGCGCTGTGAGGGTCCTCCACCACCATTTCAACTGACTCTAAAGGGTCGCTCACAACAACAAGCGCAGATGCCTGAAAAATGAGTGGAATAGCGTGGCAATAAGAAGCACGCAACTGACAAATACAATGTGATTTGAAAGTTTAATGCTAGAAGAGACGATGACTGAATATTGCTGAATGCGTTACAGAATCTTTGGTTTAATGATTTGTTTAAAGCCTGGAGTATGAATGAACTACACAGCAGTCAATTTAATTATTTAACAAAAATATAATAAAACGCTCGAGTTCTAGGGTCGAGAAAACAAAAGTCTGAAAACAAAAATGAAACGAAGTACAAAAAGTGGAGGATACTAGAAGAAACTGAACACTTCTTGAGTAGAGAATACATGAAATAATAAGGACAACTGAAAAGAAGGTGCGATATACAGAGAATATTTCTCCTCTTCACACTTTCTGAAACGACTGAAGAGAGTACAATATTGTCGATTTTCCAATCCAGGAACAGGGTTTCTTCCCCGTATTTGCTTCAACTGCATTTAAGCAGTATCTGGTTAGGTCTCAAAAAGACAAAGTGGTTAAAAAAGAAAGAGAGAGAACGGGAAATCTGTTTTAGAAACGTTAGCCTCCTCACGACAAGTAAACACATTTTTAAAGAAAAGATTAAGCCCACTCGGCAATCTAAATCCACAACAGTCTAATAGTGCAACAAGTGTTGATTCAGGGGTTCATGTGTAAGAATAGCACTACAGGACGCTTTTCATTGACGCACACTCGCAAGCACGGACAAGCACCATAGCCAATCACGCACTGTAGAAGCAAAAAAATTATGGAAGAGCGTAATGATGATATATTTCAACACACATCTTCGGAGGGAAAGGAAAGATGAGATTACTCAACGCCAATGAAAGGCGTAGGGAGCTGCAGGCCGACTACCGAGCATTTCATTATTGCCCAATCTGAAATTTGAATAAGCCGCTACAATGTTGGCTAGTGATTGAAGGCATTATTTTTTTCTTTAACATTTTCCAGAGCTTCTGTACAGCAAGAGAGCACCTATTTTACAAAAGTGCTTTATTTTCCACTGCAAAGCAAACTTTTATTATTCAAATAACTCTTGAATATTTCCCAGGTGGTGGTATGAAGGAACCCACCACATTTTACGAAATCGATTTGAGTATAGAAATGCTTGAAATAACTCGCTTGACATCAACTTCAACATAAATAACTGAATAAATTTTTTGGTGGCTAAAAACTGCTGTATGACGGATTGTACCATACTTAATCCTTTCGATCCTGTTGGGACATATATGTCCCAACAAAGAGCAAAAGTCGTATCAAAAGGGTTAACAAGGAATAGTAAAACCAACGAGAGCGAAAAGACCCGAGGCGTACTAAAGACAACCATAATAACAACACGCACGAATAATAAAATTGAGTGCAATGATTTAAAATGCCACGCTCATTTATACATTCACTTAATTTGCTCCAATGCTTAGCATATCATAATTGATACATGATAAAAAAGACATGCAATGCAACCTAAATAAAAATTGAAGGAATTATGAGCTTGCCTTTACTAACTTCATTCTAACATAATTAGGAAAACTTTTTCTTGACAGTAAATTTATAATTAGCCAAGCTTTATTTACGGATTTTACTAAAGCTCCTGAAAGTATTACACACTGATAACAGTAACTCACTTTCGATCGTTACTTTAGTGCAGTATTAAGAACACGGCAAAGCCACAATCAAGGAGAAGATCAAAGGTGTACGTCCAGTTTTTGAAATTGTATCTCAGGTTACATGCTGATATTTAGTAAATGTTTCGTATTTATGCTGATATTAAGTTGAGCGAACAGGTAAGGCGTACAGCGGTGAGCAAAAATGTATCATTTTGAATGTATCATTTGAATGATACTAATACTACAAAGGTAACGATGATTGTATCCTTTGAATACATGAAATCTTTAGAGAAAGAATACAATAATCATAACCTTTGTAGTATTAGTATCATTCAAATGAATATACTTGTATAGAGTACACTGAACAGACTACGACTCGCACCAAATGTATCAAATTATGAGTTCTAGCATTGTTGGTTCTATGAATACGCTATCGGATAAAATTACTTCAATATTCCATCAAGAATTATCATTAAAGTCACGAGATCACAAATGCTACTTTTTAAATACAAAAACAAACGTACTCGATGAACACACTTTATCTTTCTCTTACATGTAATACGTAGCCTCTGCTTCGATTCATTCTAATAAAGTACGAGTTAAAATTTAAACAAAATAAAAGAGAATGCTGGTGGCTTCATTTAAAAATCAGTCTTGAATTCGTCTCTAGAAATCAGGTATGGAAACTATGGTATTCGTAGCAAGTATATTTTGCTCCAAACAATTCATTAGATTAGCTTTCCAGTAGTTGCCCTCAATCAGGATGTAGAAAGTCTCACACTGTAATCATTTTTCAGCAACTTGTAAGTTGCTCAACTGCCAAATTCCATTCGGGATTTTTTCATGTAGTGTTTGAAATGGAGAAAGTTGTACACGATTTTTCTGCTCAAACCATCCAAAGTTTTTTCAAATTTGTTATGCCGGTTCATTTCAAATTCCCTGTCGATGCAGAACTCCAAAATAGTTAAACTGATGTGGTAACTCGTGAACAAAACCTAATGCAAATCAAACGTAATGTAATATTATAAAAAACACAGTTAGTTCATATAATTTCATACATGTAAATGGACGAACAACTGCGAGCTACGTCATTCAAAATCTGCAGTTCTATCAAAACGAGCATGAACACCGCACCACTGGTGTAGGGGTGAACATAATGATGAAAAAACATACAGCTGTCAACTAAAATACCAATCGCGGCTATGATGATGTGCAGTATTTGTAATAACTTAGAGCGTCCTCTCTTGGTATTGACTAGGATAGATTGTGCTCAAATAGTGCCCCCATCTTAATACTAACATTCACTAATGAAAATATAAATGTTTTATAAATGCAAGTTTTTTAGTCCTCTTAGAATATACGACAATTGAAGTCCAACGGTTTCCGACGGATAGTTATTGGCAAATTATGTTTTTAATTGCGTAATCTCTCTGGACAAAAACCGTCAGTCCAATATGAACATTCTAAAACTACACTGAAGCTTCTAATTTCTATTTTTATACACGAATAATGCGCTTCCCCTCATTCATACATATTTCATCAAATTGTTGGCTTATATTCTTTAAGATAATCTGCCAAGCAAATTTTTAGGGCAATTAATGAACGACGTCACCATGCATGGATACTTTTAAGACATGTCTTATCGCATGAAGAGGCTATTAGAAACTATAACTATGAATATTTAGATGAAACAATGCAGAGCTGAAAACAGTCTAGTGAATTTCACATACAGAGAATCTAATGATAAATGTGGAAAAATTAGTTTTCTTTCCTGAATGAATGAAATAATCATACAATTTTAATCTTCAGTAGAAGTTAACAAACCACAACCATTCGACGAGTCTTTTTTGCAAATTCATCAACTACGACTGAAGAAATTCATTTAACATGGTTGGCAAAAATGTTTGACTTGAAATTACCTGATTGAAGTACACATCAAGACAGGTTTCACCTTGATATGAACCCAGAAACTAAAGCTTATACTGTTTAATTTAAACTTACATTTTAGATTATCGAATAACAAACGTTACCTAACAGATACAAACAAAATTACTTTCATCAACAGTAAAAATCAAGATGAACGTTCCAAGGATGCAGCGATCAATTATAAATCATCTAACCTCCCGGAGCTCACCGTATTTTCCACTTACAACAATCGCATCCGCCCATCGCCGATGTGTTTAAAATTCCTGCCAAGCCATTTCATGATTTTGGACGGGAAAGGAACGTAGAGAGCAGGGCCAGGTCAATAAAAACTACAAAACTATCAAGATCGATGCTCGATGCAGATTTAAGTGGATCCAGTTGATCGTAACGAATACGGCGCGGTTACCAGGGAATAAACAGCAGCCAGAGCGCAGCTAAACAATGACAAAAATCTTTTATCCTTCGAGAGACCGAGAGTACAGCCGATAGCAAGCGCGCACTCCAAGTCACATTGAACGTTCATGTTTATTTTCGTGGTTTGAACGAGATTCTTGGTGCGTGAAGTTGAGCAAAGGGCGAGACGAAGGTATTAGTTTACCTAAGTTGGTGGCTGGCCTGTATACAGAGCCGGCAGAAATAGACGGGGCCTCTCGATC
This sequence comes from Trinorchestia longiramus, assembly GCA_006783055.1. Classification (NCBI taxonomy): domain Eukaryota; kingdom Metazoa; phylum Arthropoda; class Malacostraca; order Amphipoda; family Talitridae; genus Trinorchestia; species Trinorchestia longiramus. Next base: position 245,264 of record VCRD01000532.1, read on the forward strand.
GCCTGCGAGAGGCCAAGGTGGTGCTGGTTGCCTGACTTTTGCGAGGCTAGCGAGGTACAACATCACGGATATGAGTAACAAAAGGAAAACAGCGTGAGTATAAAGAAAGATTCTCCTTGGTCTAAACGTAGAGTAAGTCTACTTTAGAGAGCATGCGCGTGTGCGTGTGTGACGAGTGTATCACTTTGCACTTACAAATTAGACAAATGCAGAAAAATACGCATTTTGAGAAAGCAATGGGGCTGTTGTACTACGATAGTTGTCGTAGGAAAAAGTTTATTCGGAGAAGCGAACTCATAAAAAGTAAACACATTTACATGCAACCACGTAACCAGAAGACGGACAGTCTGAATGGAAAGACAATAATTGACGATTATATGTAGAATGCCATTCATTGAAAATAAGTTTAGAACCATGAACCTCTTCAGGAGGTCTACAGAAAGCAAATCTGAACAATAGCTGCTCAGGAATATATGTATGCTGACTCCCACACAAGCTCGGTGTCGAACGACACTCGTGTGTTCAATGTGCAGTTCTGTACAACATGCCAGCTGTAACTGACTAGATAGGACAGCCGTTACCTTAAGGAACTTTGGTACAGATAAAAAACATGGTGTTCTCGAGACTGAAGATTAGTGAATGCGTTCGTTGAAGTACAATTCAGTGCCACAAGACAAGTAAACTACTCGCCAATACTTCCAATGGAGTCAGAGGAAGAATCAAATTGGACTAGAAATTCAATTACTGTAGCGTTGCGATAACAATTTATGATCATTACCATCTCACCACCACAACAACAACAATGAAAAAACTCATAATTGGTATAACTTCCCTTATTTCCTACCCCAGAATAAAAGGGGGACGGAATCGGCAAAGTAAAATTAAGAAATCAGGAAAAGAAACGAAGGCTGTCGTGCAGTATGTCACTGGAAGCCATCTTGCAAAGTATAAAAGTAAACAAAAACAGCTGAATTCAAGCTAGACTCCAACAACTACTCCATGTCCACTCAAGCAGGAGTTCACATAGCAGCCAAGAGCGGAAGTTTCTTCGTACGCAAACGTACCTTCCTGTGAGTTGTCTACTAGGCTTTAAGAACGTATTTCCTTTACAGATACATCAGCCACTAGGACCTCTACCACTTCTACTCTGAGCTAGGGGCAAGTGGCGCTCGCTGGGAAGAGCTCTCCGCAACGAGGACGGCCTCGACCAAGTGCCGTTCACAACTTGGAGGCCTTCAAGAAGTTTCAGGTCGTCTCTGAAGTGGTCTGCGAGGCAGTGATGTGTTCTAAAGCGACTGTAAACTCAGTAAAAATAACTAACATACGGTTGAGGTAGCTTACTTATATTATTTTGAGGAATGAACATCATATGTACGTCGGGTATCCTCATAAGTTATGTTCTTAACTTGAGCTAAGCCATTTCAAATTCTTTTAGTCGATGAAATTTTACTCACACTTTTGCCCCCCAGAATTCAGTAGGATCTTTGATTAAATAGAAGACATAAACTTTTAAGAGTATATTGTCATAAAATATTATGAATACTGTTACGTACTTTCGATTTTGCTAGGTTTGATGCTCGGCATCTCGAAATGCACCATGACACTCGAACATTTCTATTTAAGGAGAACATCGTCCAGAGAGCAACACAGTAAATTAATTTTTTCTTACCCTTGTGAGGTCTGTCCATTCAATCAGTCAAAATCAAGAAATGAATATTTCTTACCAATTGAGATCATTTACAGGACGGATATTTACTTCCTTCAAGACGTTAGTTTTTGTTGCTGGAAAAACTCCAACCCAAAATTTATAGCAGGTACAGCCAACTTTAACAAACACTTATTGAACTCAGGAAAAGGGTCACTTTTTTGGCAAAAAATCAAGAATCGATGATAAAATCGTGAATAGTCATCGGTGGATGAACGCTAATATTGCCGGAAAACCACAACATTATAATATTCGGATATAAATAAAAGATGCGTGTCTTCCTAAAAAATGATCATAAGTGGATCGTCAGAATTGAAAGGAAACTTCTCTTATGGAGATAATTAACTAGCCATAATTCTTGTGTACAGAAGATGAAGTAGGACGCGCGAAAAACCATATTAACGAAAGATCTGTTCCGACAAAACAAGCATGCAGAAAGTGTTCCTCAGTTGCGTAGATAGCGGACTCTCATAGCGTCAGGGAACACAACTCAGGGTAGGGAATGGTAACTTGAAAAATAAACAAGGATGTTAGGTTTCAGCTCATGAGCCTCGCTCCAACAGGCGCATAAAATAAATGAATATTTTAGAACACAAATTTCTCGCTGTGATGTTTGGAAAAATTGGATTATTTCAGATCATAAGTTGTCCAGCCGTCATTCTTGAAATGGAGCCATGATGGCAAATGGGACAGCGAAAGAAATACGAAGCAGCTCTGGTCCAATGATAAGATTCTGAAGAGCGTACATCTTTAACAAAAATAAAGTAACATTTTATTTAATTGTTATAATAAATTTGAGATTCAAAATTTCATAAGCTTTGGAAGATTCATGTGAATTAAATTCATTAACTCAGTTTTGCGTCAAATTTAGCTCAGTTAATTATTGACATAAGGCGGTCCCTCAAGTGTCTGGTGCTTTTAATTTAGACTGAGTGCACAAATTTCTTCACTGAACGTGACCGAGAAAAAGAAGTGAAGTGGGATTAAAGCTGGCTAATGAGGAGACCACTAGTGATATATCCTCAGTGTCTAGCCTTTGAGGACCCTTCAGAATATAGAACCTCACCAATATCATATATTCAGTGAGCTTCATTGGATGGCTTAAGCACACGAAACAAATAAGCGCTGGAAATTAAAAATGAATCGAGGGTAACAAGAAAGAGATTGGACACGATTCGATTTAGAAATCCTCTCTAAAAATGCAGAGGAAGCAATAACCGAATAGATTGCCTACAAATTGACCAGTTGATCGGAAAGTCTTGACGGTAAGGTGGCGGCAGGCTGTCATTCGTTGAGCCACAAGCGTAGCTCAAAGCTTCCAATATATGAATTAGTATCGTATTACTGTACATTTTTAGCTCTACGTTCATAAAGGCGTTCCTTTTTTAACCAATTTAATCAATGCACTGAAAAATAAAATTGATTGCGACCTTGAATCTATTGACGCCGAGCTTGAAGTATTTTAGCTTAAATTGTGGTCAGATGAAACTATAATTTATTTTTCTCAACCTACGATGCCAGAGAATATATTGTAGTTAGTACTAGCACATTTAACTTGTGTTAGCTTTCAAGTGTCTCATTCTTGAGAAGTTATACTTCACGCACTGTCTCTTCTCGGTTGTCTCCTTGGTGCAATGATTAGAATAAGCTTAAATCTTAGCATTCGATGGAAACAACGAATAAAGAAGGCACAATAAACAATTCAAACAAATGAGATACCAGAAATTGATGACACCAAAGAAGCGTTCGTCACTCTTTCGTATTAAAAAATCATTTTAATTCAGTTGGAAATAGGACAATGTAATGCAACTTCAAAATACGATAGACGTCAGCTGCCAATTTAATTAACACAATATTTTATTCACAGAATTGCACACTCATAATAATTTAAATTTCTCTACCACAAAAGCTCAATACGTAATTAATGAACTACACAAACTTGCCCTCTAGTACAATTTGAAATGAAGGATTATGTACTTGATTTTTGACCCTTATTTGAGCTTTCAATATTTATTCGCTATGTACACAGTGTGTATGCGTACATAACTCTTTATTACAGATTACACTTGCCTTTATCATACACTTATTTTTTATATTACTATGAATAGAAAAATAGCTTTCTACTAAAGTGGAGTTAGTGCCTAAAAGCAATGAGGAACTAATTGACAAATACCTTTGATTGCCATCAAGAAAAAACAGGTGTGACCAGCTGCTCGTGAAGTCAACCCTATTTATGATACAATAACTGCCCATTAGAAGGCTTTTGCAAGCACCAGCAAACGAAGCAGTAAAAAGAGGCCCCACAACAACATAATGATGAGAGATTCCTTCCCAGAATATCTGTACGGTTATTTACGAAAGATGATCCTCTAGATGAGGACCCCGCGAAAGTAGCCACGTTCCAAATTTTCAAGAAAAAAATAGCACAAGACAAACATAGCTGACTTAAATCTAACACTGAACATAGTATACATCGACTCTTACAATTACTTCTTACAGAAGCAAAATTAGCTAAATTTCAGATTAGGGTTTTAATTGTTGTGAGTCAGAAATTAATAAAATATCTATACAAAACTTTTTGAAGTTTTTCCAACATGTAGAATGCCATTCATGGAGATTTATTCTCAAAGTAAAGGAGCAGTATCATGATGGAAGTAATCATCACGATATGCAATCATTACGATATGAGATGTGATCATCGTAATATGTGATGTGATCATCACAATATGTGAAGTGATCATCACAACGTGTAATGTCCTCATCACGATAACAAAGAGGACATTTTAATTTCTCTCGTAAAGGCTTGGAATCAGAATAGGGCCATCGCTTATGTTTGCCTTTCCCCATCTTTTTTAATTGTTGCGCGTAATGTTTACGGAAAAATTAATTATTTAGGCCATAGCCATCTAAACCTTTTTTCGTATACCGCTTTCAAACTGTTTGAAAACATTTAATTTTTATTGGATAGGAGAGAAGCATCGTCTCAAGTGAGTGATGTGAGCTGTAAAAAAAGTTGTGTCAGAAATCAATCAGGGTATCGTTTCCAATTCAAAAGCTTAAGGTAGATAACGCGCTATCAAGCTCTAAAAACGATTTTTTCCCGTTTTGATAGAGACAATAAGTCTTACAACGCAAGCCCTTCGATTTAACAAAGAAGTGTTCTTGTAAAAAGCGAAGTCATGATCCAATTTTAACTGAGACTGCATGCTCTTAATCGTTTTCAGTAAACCACGTAACTTGCTTACTTAACTGAACTTTGAACTTACCATTTTCGAACGTTAACACGAACGTATATATAGAGAAAAAACAATTTGATTCAAAATTGTGAACTAGTTCCAGGGACATGAACTACACAGGCAAGGAAACCTACATAGATGCAAACCAGAATTGCAACTAAATGCATAGCGATTTGTTGAACGAGCAAAAAACTGTGCTCCAATCTACTCTCGTCATTTGGCGGGGAACAGAGACAAGCAAATGTATGATTTCGAAGCAAACAGAACGGAAATGAGTTTTCTTGTATCTCGGCCAGTCTGGAAGCGGCAGGCAGCAGCCACTGACACGAGAGATAAAGGCGAGCTTTTAAGAAGTCCGCAGCTATGATGGAGACATCACAGAAATATACATCACAGAAATATCCAGCGCAGATGGATCGTCTGATTAGCGACAGATTGATGGCACACTTCAACGGCGCCACGCTACACGAGTATCAGCGAATATTACAATAAAAATTTAGATTGGCAATAAATTAAAGCGAGGACATTTAGAACGTGAGTGTAGCGCAAATTTGCGAAAAATTTTGTACAGAAATGAGGTGGCTCACAATTCCATGAAGTAATGTAAGCGGTAATAGAAATATGATCATTAGAAAGTAGCCTCGAGATAAATTAATCAGTAGGAAGAAAGAATAAATTAACTGAGGAGTAGATGAAGTTATAAGAATATGACATGATAGGACAAACGGCCCAAAATGTCGTACAGGCGTTCAGAAGTCTAGGCCCGAGATAGTTTTCGTAGGCTTTATGTACCAATCTTGCAACTAACGAACGTTTTTTTCATTTCAAATTCTAGTGAGCATTTTCTAGTCCGCTGCAGAGTGCAGCGAATCAATGGTATAAAATAGTATTAAAGTAGTGTCAAGATCCGACATAAGAACAATATTTGATGCTTACTCATCGTAGATTTAGTGATCAACCTGCACTAAAAATTTTTAAATGAGTATTTACCCGGATAACAAGTACATGCTCGTTTGCCTGTAGCAGAAAGAAATTATCTGATCGTCGAAATAAATACTTAACACTCCATGCATTTGTGAGTGGAATTCTACGAGCCATCAATTACTGCATTACTTCGTAATCAAAAAATACTCATCACTTCTCAGTCTGCACGACTGGAAAAACAACTACGATGAAAATGTACTGCACACGGCATGGTTCATGCCTGCAACTAATAGAACTGAAAGGAGCGGGATAAAGTTGTCGGAAAAAATATCTTTCCATGTTTCTCATCATAGATTTATATCCACAAACCGAGGAGTGCTCTAAAATGAGTTCGAATATTTACGTAACCGAAAAATCATGAGTCCCTAGTCAAGTATCATTACATTACTACATTACATTAGCCAATAATGGTAGGATCTGCTAAGGTTTTTGAGTCGTGTCCTGATAGCTTTCACTGGCGTGTCTCTGCAACGCAACAGCGCGGTTCTCTTTCTTACAGCCCCTCTACTTGCGAGAGAACTTGGGGAGAAGACTACCCTATCGGGTCAGCGATATTTATTGTCGATTATATCCGGCAAGCGTTATCTACTCACTTCGATCTCTAGCGCACAATTCTGGATTTTCTATAAGCATGTTCTTATCCAAGGGTCCTCTGACTCCATTCATCTATACATCCGTCTTTCTTTCTTCTTCAACTCCAAAATTCTTTGTCTATTCTTTCACAAGCAGAGATACGCAACTAAAGTACATATTTATGGTCCCGAAGGGTAGTATGGCGCTCAACTGGATATCAAGAATAGCGTTAGTAATGAAAACTTACCTTAATAATTATATACTGTACCATGTACTTTGTACAACAGGAGGTATCCGTAATATAGGAATATTTTAATACTTGAGTTCCAGCAGTAGAATGCACACAAACGCGAGACCTGGGCGTGTCTAACGACTTTGAGAAACAATTCCTTTGTTAGGCAAGAGTTAAATTGCTCGACGAGTGGCATACTGCAAGCCATTAGCGTTCCCCTGACTATCAGAACTTTGATGATACTCTTATGTCGACATGACATCCGGAGCAAGTGAACTGAGAAGACTTATTTTTTAAGAAAAATTCATGTTTCACTTCAGATAGTTACTCACCTGATCTAGAAATAAACTTGGTGTAGTGTAACACACGGAGCGTTCGAACATGCATCACTGTAATAATACCCATACCTGAACGAAAGGCGGCCAAGAAGTAGCTCCAGGAAGAGCATCTAAAACGGGATTGTAGTATCGCACCGAAATGTACCCGTGCTCGAAAGTGTTGCTAAAAGTCCACCACAGAGTCGATTCTGTCGAAAAAATAAAGCATAATTTTAACACTAACAAAATAAAATTCCAGAGTTGATCATGATGACCTTTAAAGTTCCTCTACGGAACTCAACACAAGTACAAAATGCCAGCTGGACTGCCCTCAGAGCACTTCAAAGAATGTCGACAAAAGTACTCGTCAATTCAAAATATCATGTGAAAAAAGGCGTTTGTCGAAAGTGTTGAAAATAAATATATTTTAAATGAGGTTATACATATTTTCAAATGCGTGGTTACTGTAAAAAAATAGACAGGAGCGAACCAGTAGCGTAAATCTTTCGTTAGCAACAGCGACGGCATCTCAAAGATAATTGAAAATGAAAAGAGAAGTTCGAGTCTGTAGTTGAGGGAGTGTCAGGAAGCTGCGAGAGTTGAAGGAGTGCCAGATAGCTAAACCAGCTGAGTGTATTGCAGAGCACAAGATGCTCACACATCTGAGTTCTCATAAACTTGAGGTCGTTCTTAACTTAATCGTACAAAAAGAACATTTAAACAATACGATACTACATAAAAATGGACAATCTTAAATTCATGGTCTGTTATACTATAATCTTATTTCTTCTTGATTACAACTTTTAATTTAACTATTCTGAATGCCATTGGTGTGTGTAAACAGTTGGAAGAATAAAAAACTGATAAAACAAAAATGTTTTAACTATCTGCTGGAAAACTTTAATAAAGAGATGGTATTGTAAAAGAGAGGAATGTTATGAATTCACGTTATTTCCTTGTTACATACATGGAATATTTGATAACGTTTTCATGGCTATCGAAAATTTCATGGTGCTGTCCTACAAATGAAGTCGAACCATTTGAGGTTGCGATGCTTTCCTTTAATTGTAATTGGCAGTGTTGTAGCTGTATAGAACGGTACAAATTAATATTTTAACACCCATGTTGTCTTACCCCCAAGATAGCAGAAAAATCTCGACATACCTGCAATGGACGTAATAGCAAAACTTTTACATAGGAAAAGCAATATTGCGTGTGAGGGCGCATAGAAAGTGAAGATAAAATGGGTCAGTGCCCCCCTTGGAGCCATTGCGAGAGCAATGATCGCCACCATTACACACTAATGGAGGCACCACAATTTGGAGCCTCCGGCACATCGTTTATCAAGCGGGCACACAGCAACACGGACCGGCGCTGCGGAGGAGAGCGAGCTTTAGGAGCTGCGGACCAGAACAGCAGGAGGGCCGTATGCAGGCTACCAAATGCAAGGCTGCTGAGCACGTTTGCATGTATGAACCACACGCTGCACATCAGAGCTTGTGAAGCAGTTTTACAAAATCACTGGGATTATATGCTTAGGCGTACATGACTGTTAAAGTGTGATAACCATTGAAGAGAATGTTCTCAAATGAACCAATAAAATTGGATCTACATTCTCTACGGGGAAGGTAAAAAGATGATTGCAACAGATATAGCTTGATCGGTAGACAGCAGAATGAAAACTCATCAAACTGTGTTACATAGATCGTCAATGCCTATAAAAGAGCAGTTAATGGGAATCTAGAGCAGGCACTTCAAGATCTTCAGGTGTGTGTTAGAAGTATATGGAGGCTATGCTTCAGTGATGGAACTAAAACGTACCATTGGGTTGAAAGATGTATGAGAGGCGCGTGTGAAACAAATTCAGATTTTAGTCAGATGGCTAAAAGGAATGTTACTGGTAGCCCAGTCCTGAAGAAATTAGTAAAATAAATGAAAGGTGAAGGAAAGTACACGCTAATCATTTAACATGGATGCCGACACAATATTAATATAGCCGAATTAGGTGTCTAGATCATGTATCATACATAGGTAAAAGCGAAACAGAGATAATTAAGCTCCATGTTAAGGGCATCACATTCTCTTAGAGAAGCAAAACAAACGGAATAGAAAAACGATACACCCGCTCCTATCAATTAGAACATACGCTTTTAACTCTTTGTCTACAACAGCACATCTCGCTACGGTTGTGTTCGTAACTTGGCTCACAGTGAACAAGACGCTAAGACGCGTACTGATAGTAAGCTAAGGCGCGTACTATCCCCTTACGAGGGGATAGAAAAAAATGGCAAAACTGCTTATCAAATTAAAAGCATCCTTCATGAATTAAATTTGACATACATTACTTTGCAAATATTTTTTGGAGTGTAAATGATAATTCAAGCCTCTCATTCAAGCCTTGAAATGATGAAATTGTCGCTTCTAATCGAAGGGTGTCTAACACAAATTTCGCTCGATCAAATTTCCTCCATGGTGCAGAATCCACGTTCTTTTATTTCCAGTGCATTACGAAAAAAGGTAAAAAAGACATGAGGCGCTAAGTCAGATGGACATAGTAAAGGCAGCTGAAAAAAATACTCTCTTAAAAGAAGTCTGAGTAGGTGAGCGGATGCTACGCACGTGCATCCACAAATTTTTAACAAGGGCTTTCTGGCCAAGTCAATAGCTGATTCCATCCAAACCAGACAGCTGTCCAATTGCTCACAAACGGTCCTGGAGGAAAAATTCGCAAAATTTATGAAAGGATTTTATGAGCTCGATGGCAGACAGTAGGCCAGAGAATGGTCGTCATGATGAACTTACCCACGACGGGCCTAGAAACAGGTGTTCCCCTCAAAGACCGACATCGGTATAAAGGATGAAGCACGAAAGCGTGATAAATTGTTTTAGAAGACTCGGTAGTTATTCGTTGAATTTATTCTAAATTTTACAAAAACTGTACTTCAGTTTTATAGGGTAGTTCAAATACGTCAAAAAATTACTTGTTATCGTCGAACATGTTCAAAACGATTGTGGAGGATATCATACTTGTTTGACCAGCTTAAAAGCGATAACACATTCGTTTCCATTCTCGGCATGTACGAGAAAATATCAAAAAATTTTCTGATTCTATCTACAGCAGAATATAAAATGGCCATAAATATTGAGTTTCATCAAAAATACTTCAAGTTATGGAGACTTACATGTAGATTAGCGCGAGAAGTTTATTATGGTGATGTAGATTATGGCGAAATGTACCTTATTTCGTTACAATCTGTGTCAGTATTCATTTCATTCATGAAGATTCTTTACGCAATTTTTCCCACTAGAAATATATGGACTTTTTTGGGTGAATTTAGCTAACGTCCGCAGCACAGTAGCTCTTGAGAAGCCAAACAGTTCTGTTGTTCTCGATGCAGAGACTCTTACTAAGCTACTCTAGTTATCTTCTCATCTAAAATCCATCTGGCCACAATTATGAATTAATGCAGTAATCAGATGTGCATGCACAATTAATTTACATAAAATAAATGATCTCACTGCAATGATAAGATATGCATTTCTGACAAACTAAATTTACTACTTCAATTTGAAACTACAAAAAATACTGAAACACGAGTGTTTTATCACTTATTTCAAAGTTTTATATGACCTTGTTTGAATAGGCTTTAATATGACAATTTCTACACCTGGAATGAATACAAATCAAATTCTAAATTGATAAAAATGCATGTCAGGAATCAACATTTTTACCAAAATCTAGTACGAAAACATTCACATGTAGCTCTACAACTTCAATCTTTTTATAAAAATTCGTAACAAGACTACATACTTCTGTTGCTATACTAAGTCAGATGATAAATTTGATGTTCTTTCTATAGTTTGAACAAAGGAACAAAAACCAGCAGAACTCGCGACTGAGGACCACAGATACTGGGGACACTTGCGCAGCTGCACCCTGGATAAGAAGAGCGGCATCACACTTTACTCGCAATGACATGCCACACAAAACGTGATACTGAACTATCAGTATTTTGCCGTGTTCCAACAAGTACAAAAGTGCTTCTAAGTACGAGAGTTTTCAGCTGTGCGCCTGTCTAGTTATAACAGCTTTCACGAAGTTGTTTCTCCATGAGATGCCGTTCGAAACTAATAATATTAACTGTTTTAATAATTTATTGAATAAAATGGAATACGACAATAGGAACAAGCCGTATGGTTCATTCTTGGGTGGCTACCCAAGTTCCATGCCCTACATTTAGCAACAAAAATGGGATACAATTTTAAAATAATCGCGTTACTAACAAGGAAATGCTGGTACATCCGCGATAAAAAATGAAGAAAAATGTAAAACAATAATAAATTAATACCAGTAAAACTAAATCTAGAACAGACTAGTATTCGTTGCTGATCGTATAGTAAGAATCGAATTACCAGCCTTTTCTGTTATCGATCAATTCAGGAACAAACGTACCATTGGCGTGTTCCCTTGAACAAATGTCAACACAGAGTGCATTGTAAACAATACAGTGCATAGTCTACAATGCACGATACAGTGCATAGTCTACAATGCACGATACAGTGCATAGTCTACAATGCACGATACAGTGCACAGTCTACAATGCACGATACAGTGCACAGTCTACAATGCACGATACAGTGCACAGTCTACAATGCACGATACAGTGCACAGTCTACAATGCGCGATACAGTGCACAGTCTACAATGCGCGATACAGTGCATTGTCTACAATGCACGATACAGTGCACAGTCTACAATGCACGATACAGTGCATTGTCTACAATGCACGATACAGTGCATTGTCTACAATGCACGATACAGTGCATTGTCTACAATGCACGATACAGTGCATTGTCTACAATGATAGTTTCAAAATACAGGGTGTCTCAATAAAATGTACTCACCCTTTAACCGTTGCTAACATGCTGTCTTCTTTATGTTGCAGGTGTGAGGTTCGAACCTTTGCGAACATGATTAAATGTGATTAAAGAATCATGTTCGCAAAGGTTCGAACCTCACACCTGCAACACAAAGAAGACAGCATGTTAGCAACGGTTAAAGGGTGAGTACATTTTTTGAGACACCCTGTATACCTGAAATGCAATAATTAATTGAATTTATTAGGCCGGTGAAAAACCCACTATATAGACACATGAATATTACTGTTACATTTACAAAAATACTATAATTTAGCATAGAACTAACCAATTGTTGTAGACGATTGAAAAACCTTAACAATTCTTAATTTTTAGCTAGAAAGTGAAGTGACATCTTGAGTGATTTGTCACACAATAAAAAAACGATTTGCACGTCCAGAACAGCATGAAAACTCATTTTACTTGACCATTATTTTGTTTTTATCGTTCTTCAACTCCTATGTGACTTTTTCTTCACCAGTCTCACATGTACTGCATCATGAAGTGAAGAGGTCATGAACCTGTAAGTAATGAACATGTAGGTAATAAACCTGTAGCTCACGAAACTGTAATCAATAAACGTGTAGCTCACAATACTGTAAGCAATAAACCTGTAGGTAATGAACTAGTAGATAATAGACCCGTAAATAATGAACCTACAGATAATAAACTTGTAGGGAATGTAAGTAATGTCCTGCAAAATCCTGAGAATTATACACCTGTAGGTTATGAAGCTGTAAGTAATGAGCCAGCTGGTAATGACCAGCAAGAATCTTAGAATGATGAACCTGTAGGTAATGAAGAAGGGTGACAGGAAAGAGAAAGAGGATAGGGCTACAGCTCGAGCAGGTATGCAAACACTTCTCTTTGTTAAGAGAGGATATACTTCTCTAGACTTTATACAGGGCCTTAATGAAAGGCCTATTTTTACCAGGGCTAGCTCTGGCTCAAATAAATGGTCTACAAAATGCGTGTTATCAAAACATGGGCATGCTCGTCCACCGCTTCAAATAGACCGTCTTTTGCTTTCCAAAACATGCATTAAGGCTCAGCAAACACAACCAACTGCAAAATGCTGGTCACTAAAATAGGGCAGAGTCTAAAGGAAAGACCCAGACAGTGCGTTGCTCGCTCAACGAAGTTTGACAATTGATTCACACACCAAACAAAAACCACATCGTCTGCATATTCGTTTAATAATAAACAACCCGTTAAAAATGCCATTATAAATGATTTACTACCCGAGAGCAAGAAAGTTCTACATAAAATACAAAAATCAATTACATACCTTGGTAAACAAAAATATCCCTTTTATCGTGTTTCTTTCATCAAATAGGGTCTTCACTCGCAGAAGAAACAGTAAAATTTGCTATGTCCTTGTTGAAAACTAGATAATGGCTTAAAAATCTCTGCAAAAGTGAGAGGAATGTCGTTCATACTGAACCATCTGTAATGAAACTCGTGTTTTCATACGTCTCCTGTAAGTAATGGGAATGAAGGGATTTTCGGTAGCAAGGCGCATAAGTAGTTTTCAAAAGTCTATTAGAGGAATCAATAAATAACCTCTCCTCTCAGGAATTATACAGATGACCCCATGCATCGACATCGTTGCAATTAACCAAGTTGTCCTTCGAAAACCGGTGCTTAAATTATTTTTATTACAGTGACAATGACCAGATTCTGATTTTTTATCTTATCAAGTTTCAGTCTTTAAACCTTGAATACCATTCCTAAATATTCAGCCAGATGAGGTAAGTTTCAATCGTCATAACATCTTTTATTTTTGCAAAAAGTGTTGATTTTGTAAGTATAAAGAGTACTAAAGCTTGTTAGGCTAACTAGCAATAAGGGAAAATGCAACTGCAGGAAACCGGTGCCTGGTGGACGGTTCCTGCCCACAGAGCACTCCAAAAAAATGTGTCCAAAAATACTCGATCAAGTCAAAAATATAATATGCAAACAGGCGCATATCAAACATTTAAAGAATGAATATCCTTTAAATGAGGTTACATAAGTTATGTACCCAAAATAATTATATTGAATCCAATGTACATCTGTCGTCGTTATATGACTGATTCAGAATCAGTATCGCAAAATACATAAACAGTTGTCAGCGTCCAAGAAAAAAACGCTTTGTTTACCAGCGTTATTAAAAAAAGGTATCTTTCCTCAATATGTTTCGTTTCTTTCCGTGTTTGGCCACCCATAGAGGTATGGCTCAAATAAAGTGCATTTTAAGTGAGATCACAGTAAGATGAACTAAAATCATTATGATAGTAATTTTGTGAAAGTCACGACATATAATGCTAAAAATGATTAGTTTGCCAGTATGAGACTGTAATCCAGGACATGGAGCTGATGATACAGGCCTGCTATGGGCCATAATAATAGAGAGGAATGTGTGGATTATGGACCCAAGAAGCGTGACACAACGAAGACGAGGCGCAACGACCGATTGTTTTGCGGCAGCTCGTGTGGACGGCCAGCCAAGCGTCGCAGAGCCTCACGCGCATCCTCGCTCCTGTGTGTGACTGTCATCTACTTTATTGCCTCCAGTAACTCCATAGTGTTATAATGCTTCTTATAAAAATTTCAGAATTGTTCCAGTATAATATGAAGCCATCACCACAGTGATTACAGATGGCTAGGAGTTGTATAAGACAATATGTGTGTGATCTACGCTTGTTTAATTGGGCTTTGGCAGTGTCAATGTGCTTACAAACAAAGAGTCAAGCAGATAATAAATGGATTGAAATATTTACTCATAAGTAAGTAAGCATGATGCAAAAAATATACGATGAACACTTATCGATTTAAAGCCTACGTAACTATAATGTTGACCCCTGAACAGACTCATGGGAGTAACATAGCTGATTCAGCGGTGAATAGTGATAAGTAACTCCAGAACAAATTTCCAATTTGCGACAACAAGCAAGCAAACTAATCGAGAAATTTCTCAGTAACACGAGAGTCAATCCTGACTAAGGCGAGATACACAGGAAGCACAATTGCATGCATGATGGACAACGGGAAATAATTATTACTTATAGTCGAAGTATTCAAATAGTGATCTAACTTCAAGTTAGATTGAAGTTTAAGTGATTGAAGATAGCACAGTACAGTTTTTAAAGGAAATCAATGTGGTCGTTACAACTGAATTGTATTTGAAAAATGAAGCAATTTTCCGGTTTAATCATAACATTCTGTGCCTCTAAACACTATGCTCTATTTTGATGCTGGCCAAAGATGAGTTACAGTTTTATGTAACTTCAAAACCTTGCATCCCCCTGTTACATATACTGGGCCACAGACCCTCCAGATAAGTTTATGCAGCAGCACCTTGCTACTCTTGCTATTTAACTTCCCTCGTGGCATTTTCCAGTTTCTTTCTTGAACCCACATTACTCAAGAGAAAGAGTAACTCTTTGCCTACAAAAGTTTCAACTGTCTTCCAACCATGATTCACAAAAAGTCTTCACTTCCGTAACCCCAAGGGAGCTCTGAGAGAGCTCCTTGGTCAAGTCGTGCAAAATCTTGTGCAGCTAAAAAAGGTGCTTCTGTGTATTGGCTGCACCCTCCCTCCGTATCTCGCATCCGGACAACCACAAGAGGCACAAATGTTTCCGCCTCAACCCTATTGCAGGAACCTCTCTTTTTCCTTGGAAGCATCGAGTATAATTTCAAAGTTCTTAGCCCTGGACAACGCTATTTACTTCCGACGCTCTCACACACTCCCGGATTTTCTTTCTATTTTTTGTAAGATGTAGTGCGCTAAGTAGCAATCTTGCTACCTGATCGTCAGTTTTTCTTATATTTTTACTTCCTCTTGCGCTATATTAACTTGAGTCTGGTTGCTGTCCGCATGGCTGCTCGTTGTACAGCACAGACTTTCTTACATGACACAATCCGGACAACTTCACCAACACTCATTTTCTTAGAAGTTCTCGCGCGCATCTTCACCCGTTCCTACATTTAAATTTAGTATGTTATACTCATACATTTAATAGACGTGATTTCAGCACATATATTCACACAATAGGTCAGGTGTTAGCAAATCACTTTTCTCTTACCCTCAGTAAGAAATATCAAGAACGTACTTCCTCAGATATCAATAACACTTTCATTTATCCGGGTACATGGACATTCATCGAGGCTACTGTCCGTTTAACCTTTTCGATCGGGGTTTTTCTCTGTTGTGACATATGTGTCCCAACAGGATCGAAAGGGTTAATTCAAAAAACCAATGAGATGAAAAATCAAACTATAATTAGATTTTCCCCATTGGGAGTTCAGCTGTTATTTCAAAAACACAATGGCGTTGCTAAAGTCAGCAATGCGTGCTTATGACCACATCACGTATTTTAAACGCGGTTATCAACACAGGGGTGGCTCTAAAATAATGACACGGTGCCATAAAAATGCCGAGCTGCCACGCTAAATGTACTTCATCGTTATTTATTGGTATATCATCCACAATTGTTGCGATTATGCGAGATTTAATTCCTGCTACCTACGAACAGGTACGCGTGGGCTTGGTTCGCTGCAGTGCGTCCTAGTCTTGAATAAATAACTCGTAAGTCTTGTAGCATGATGCTAAGAATAAGGCATTCCTGTTTTCAGCATGGAGTTTCCAGACATCTATGCTGTTTGTAAATTGTATTGCAATTTGTCATGCCCTACCATTATAAAGGAGGAATTGAAAGTCATTGAAACGCTCGTTTCTTGACTCAATATATTCTTGTGCTTGCGTTTGGAAAAAACGTCCATTCAATTTAATAGAAATGTACTTCCCTTATGGTAAAAAACAATACACTCGCAAGCACAACCCTCCAACATGAAGTAAGACTAGGAGTAACAGGAGTGTGTCGAATACGAGTCAGAGTATCACATGACTGCCACAGCACTGGACTTCTTTTCAAGCTCTTTAGTATTTTTTTTAATTCGGAACTCCACTAAACAAGGCACGGCAGCTCTCGTTAGTTTACCCCTGTGATGAAGTAGTACATTCCTTCACTCACAAGCCATACTTCTCGACAGTGACTGGAAAGTACGAACATGAGAACAGGAGAACACGAGAACGTGCCTCTATCATGGATTTAATAAAAAATTCATGACAAAGCTTTTTTTTTGAACGAAGAAAAGAAGAATAGTTAATAGACTTCAAATAGTTGTTATTTTTAACTCATCATGAGAAATTGTTCTTTTCATCATTAACTCGATCCATGTCATGGTTTTATCTCTAGGGTACCACGGATTTTTCGTCTTGATTATTTCCGTAGCTTAACGCTCCAGATTTATTTCTGAACTTGAACGTGAAATATGGGCTCAGTGCACTCTATTCCATGGAACAACTAGGTTACTATGTCCATCCTCCACGATCCCTTTTCATCGATCATTTTACTATAACTTGCCATGCTTAACATATTTTTGAAATCCTCTACCCTAACTCTTTTAGTTCCCTTGGCAAACAAAACACTACCAACTCTTTTTTGCTATCATGCAAATACCTTAATTTTTCTTGACTGTTTTTACCTATCCACATGTTTGGTCTTCCTTTCCTACTCTACCCCTCATCTACTCGAACACAATCATACTCCTAGCAGCGATACATGATTTTACCTATTCAAAAAATCTCATTGTGGCTGCACTTTCACATAACTTCACTGCACTTCTGCATTCTCATTCACAGAAAACTTAAAAAAGTAATTTTGATCGCAGTAACTCATATTTTCCTCGATACGCTTCCTTCCAAACTCATCAAAATGAGTTATCAGAATCAAATACTCGTAACTGCTACATAAGGAGGAATAATAATTTTCATAACACACATTTCACATTCATCGGCTTCAATGATTTCAAGACGCATACTAAAATACTAGCATGCATCTCTATTGACTCAATCCATGTATGCAACAATGGCCACATCAGACAACTCTGACTCGTATCCACCTGCATAGGAACAGGAAAATCCCATTTCAGAATCAGATCCAAACTCTACAATTCACATAAAAATTCTTCACAACACTGAGCAATCATACACCCCTCGATTAAGACACAACTTTTCTATTCTCAATTTTTCCCCTCTATAAACTAAATTTTTTGAATTCCTACGATCTATGAACGCCTAAAACGCCTTTTGTTTATACGATGCTTATTTTTTGCACACTTGTCAGGACAAAAACACCTGCTCCACACAATCCCTACTCGTAAACCCACATTGCTCCACCCTTTACAGCACTCGCTACACCTGTTCTGATTCTACTCATCTGCACCTTATACTTGGACCACGGTACACAGTACACTCTTTGAAATACTGCATTTGTACTTGATTATGATTAAAAGTATTCTACTCGGTACTTTAGCAACAGCACACAGTAGGTATAATGTAACTTCCCATGTTCTTTTTTCCCTTTTCGGAGAACAAGGAAGTAAACTTGCAAAATTCCATAAGTTTTTCATGTTTTACAGTTTTCAAATTATTTAAGGTTAGATGCTGGACATGAATATTATATGACTCAAGATATGTTTGAAGTCTAGTGGTGGTCTCACCTCACACCCTCAAGCAGAAGGCAAAATGTTCCTTTAAACGTGGAAGGTAATTCATGTACTCGTTTGTAACGAGACAGTGAATAAAAAGAACAGTATAATGATTTAATATTCTTGGGGAAGTATAAAAAAACTGAAATTGAGACTATGACTTTGTTGCTTTCTAAAAAGATTTTCATGGGATTTGTCTCGTGGCTCTTCCAATACTGACACTTTTTGACAAGTGAGACACCCAGACGATAGTTGAACAATTCAAGTACCATAGTAATTGTAACAGAAAGAGTTTTATTGCCAACTACTTGTTTTCTCCATAGCAGCATGAAGCAATTGCACACAAATTAAAAGTTGAGAAAACTAAACAACAAAAATTGCCAGGTATGATAACTTGCAATAAAGCGTCGACGAAGGCCACGTTCAACACTTCGACATCGTCAAACTGAACACGAAAAATCGAAATCACAATGAGAAACATAACACAAATATTACAAGGACAATAACAGGAAAAGAAATGACTACGTGTGGTTGAGACTACGATAGATGCGACAGCCAAAACAGCAAGGATAAAACTGGCCAAGTGATTACGGAAGCGTGATAGCTTTGAAGAAAGAGCGCCATAAATTAGGCTTGAGCAGGATTTTCATGGCAAGAAAACCAGGCAAGAGAAGAGTTTCTCAATGGTCTGTGTCCACCCGTTGACACGCCAGCAGCTACGGACGAGGAGTGTCGGAAAAACGCACCTCCGGAAATTGTAGGCATAATTCAGAGCGTAAGTCACTGCAATAAAGCCGATGATTGCTTCAGAAAAACAAAACATCCTGGAATGGTTCACCTCAATTACAATGCCAATAAAGGTGAGCTCTAATGTACCACCTCGATGCTGATGTTGCTAGTATTTTTTACCGTTCGTTAACTCGTCGACATGCTTCCCTATGATTCGACTACATTACAAAAAATATGATTTATAATTGATTCCATATGAGCAAAACTACCGATCTCAACTTCTTTCAGCATATAGCAGTCGTTTCCAGTTTTACAGAGTTCCTATAATTGCATACTAATTAGTAAAGTAAAAATACGCGAATATAAAAACACAAAAGTTTCTTCGGAAATTCATCGTGTTCAATTTAATTTTCAGTTGTGGACTGGTTCTATCAAAGAATATGAAGAACACACTGACACTTTGTCACATCAACACTACATAATAAAACACCGGGTGTCTCAACAAATAAATAAATTTATATATTTTTGCGCGTAATTTCTCCTATGTTATTACAATGGGAATCTCCCTTATATACTGGTAGTTAAATCCGTAGACTTTCAGGTATATAGATTCTTAACCGCTGGAGTTTAATCCGTCGACTTTCTGATTAGGTTTGAGAATCTGTTGCTTTAAGTTCTTCTTTCAAATGCATGATATTAAAACCCGTTATTTTTTACGGGCATACACACTAATAGTAAAATAATAGGTAAAATCTCTCGTGTAAACGAAAGGTACTTTTTAATTCTCTCGATAATGATGGTACATGTATACATGGAGGACTTTGTTAGGAATATAAAAAGTTTCTGGGAAGTAGGAAGTTTACCATTACCAATCATCATAATTATGAGAAGAACTGGATAAAAAAGAAAAACCTGAACTTCGGCTTAATGCTGTCTTCTAGAAATATACGTACTCGCTTGAAAGTTTTGATATGTGAAATACTACGGTAATATAAATTAATGACTGCAGCACTTCACTACCGCACTAAGGTTGAGTCGTTATTACTCAATATGTATTAGAGTATCGCTCTTTTGTTGATGTCTTTGTGGTGTGAAAATCGAGGAATTATATGTAAAATATAGTTCTATCACACATCCAAGTAAGATTTACTAATAATTAGTAAGCGATGTGTGGAGATGGTGAATACTGAAACTTCGAAAGCAGCGTAACCTGTAACTAATTTTCGAAATCAATAACTAGGGTGATGTGGGGGCAAGTCGTACTACTAGTGGCATTATATTTGCCAAAATTCAGGTTTCGATGTCAGAGCAACTG
>VCRD01000532.1:276682-289798 GCA_006783055.1 Trinorchestia longiramus
AGCCACAGACCGATAAGAGTGTAATGACGCCACACAGGCCGCGTAGCCCCAGACCGATAAGAGTGTAATGACGCCACACAGGCCGCGTAGCCACAGGGTGATAAGGTACGTTTGTGTGGTGAGACGCTAGTCGAGCAAACATGACAGTGATTAGCTATTCATCTCGTCATTCAGAAGGAAATGCTCAATTAAACTTCAGCTGCACCCAAAACTCCTGGCTGGCACGCAAACATGCAGCAATATCGAGTAGCATGTGGCGTAATCGCAGAAAGAATTCTGTAAAATTTACAGATATTTTGTGCAAAGAAGTAATAAAAACTGAATATTCAAAGATTAGATGACAAAAAACAAATTAAATCAACAATCGCAAAAGATTTTTTTGTTGCACTGCCGTCCATCTAATGAATGAAGATATGAAAATCAAAAATGAATTGAAAATAGCGAATGAAAAAGTCTCCCAACGTGGAATTAAAATGAACCTACCATAAATAAGCAACATCGGAATTATTTTAATTGTCATAGGTAGCAAATTATCATCATCCCACACCAAGTAAATGACGGATCTACACAATACATAAATAACTTCGAAAATTCATTATTCTAATTATTATAGTAATTTATTATTCATATTCTAGAGTTATAGAATTATTCTAATTATTTTAGTTATATCATAATTATAATGATTTTAATAATAGCTGTATAATTGGCATACTTATCGCTTGGTCTGAATAAAGAAATTCACTGGTTTGATAACCACAGATCGGAAACACAAGAATTGATGAAGAGACGCGCCTGAGCTAAAGCAGAAGTTCGCCCATTTGGCTCGTTCATAAGCAGTCGGAATGCAGGCAAGGAAAATGAAACGCTCCGTCTCTTAAATTTTAAACTTGAGACTTACAAGAGACCGACACAGTGAGGGCAGGTAAATCTGCTGGTGATAGCATACATAATCTCCAAAACCACCACGTCTCTAAGGGAAGCTAATTAGAACAGACCCAATTACCAAACCGGCGTTGGGGGAAACTTGGGAAACCTACTAATCCCTGAGGATTGCTAAGTCCCTAAGATAAGCTACAATTATCGATCTCACCATGCAAAGTGTCTCATCATTAGCCCCAGAATAAATGGAGAAAAATAGAGCAGAAAGTGAAGACTTCTTATGGTAAGCAATTATCAGTATTATGAAATAATGAGTTAACATAAGCCGAAAATTAAGAGTTTACTTAACGGGAGTAATGTACGTTTCGATTAAAATTTATAAACGGAATAAGAATCGCAACATAAAAGGCGATAAAATGATTAATTCTGGCAAAAAAAGTGGTTAAAGAATAAAAATTAACGATTCACTTAGAGAAAATGCTATTAATGAATCAAAGAAATGAAATAGAATAGTATAAAATTACACGCAGAAAGAATGCAAGAGTGGATGGAAGCGAGTTGGGTGTGGAGGGTTGATGAAAAGTGTGTTCTAAAATAGGAGTGGCGCTGCAGGGGGCAGGAAGAGAGCCTGATAAGCTCTGTGGACATCTTCAGACAGATAACCCTCCTGCTGCTCTGTCTGTTGCCCCTTGAATGGTGCAACCAAAGCTCGCAGCTGATGTTTCACGCTCACTCTGCATGATGATGCAACAGCTGACACTCCACGCTCACTCTGCATGATGATGCAACAGCTGACACTTCACGCTCACTCTGCATGATGATGCAACAGCTGACACTTCACGCTCACTCTGCATGATGATGCAACAGCTGACACTTCACGCTCACTCTGCATGATGATGCATAAGATCATAACCGAATTTTCAACGATACCCTTCATAGAGAAAACAAATCCTGACAGTTTACTGACTCTACACTAGTCCAACTGTTACTACATCCTTGAACAAGCACATTACTTAACACTGCAACAGTAGGTATGCACATTATACAATGAAACAAATAAGTAACATTTTTTAAATGTTACAGGTTCAACCATCATTTTCTTTCATACAAGACCGTAAGCATGGTAGAACTGAAAATACATTTATTTCTCGCAGGGCCAGAATGGTGTCTTAGTTATCACAGCCTGCTATAACTGGCAAAAGACACATCATCAACACCTACATGAGTTGGAGAGGAGCAGTGAGAATAAACAAGAAACATAAACGCGTTCACTCGTTTTGAATGGGTGTTGGTTTATACGCCCATCTTGCAGAAAAACAGTGAGAAGGAAAGATAAAACAGCGTAACCAGAAACACCTGAACAATTTCTGAATTTAGCATATCAAAATTAAAACGAGTACTCTGTAAAGCCCCTTAACGCGTTTCTGTACCATCAAGACGTAGAAAAATAGATGAAAAAATATGTTCAAGTTAAATTCTTTCAACATAGTTCATTCTACTCCAGATGAGTTTAAATTTTCCTAATAGGCCTACTGACATTATTTTTTTTCTTTAGTTTTCTAATAGTTCCAATCTAAAACTCAAGCGTTTAAAAAAATTGCAGCAGAAACATGGTGAAAAACAGTGATCTTTTTTAAGCAGTGGTAGTAGAACTATATCTCATGCGATTAACTGAAAGGCAATATAATACACACCTATTGAATGTGTTAGACGCAAAAAATTATAATGCACTGCCTCTTCTTATTGCCGTTGTTCTTTGTTTCAAACCACATGAAAGCACTTCTCTGTAGTTCGGGGAGTTTGTAATTGTGTATATATATAATGTTCAAGATAGACCACGAGCTAGCCATCAAACTCAGCAGCACAAAGCATCCCAAGACAGTACAATCAGATGCTTTCTGTACAACAGACTATATTTTTATTGAGTTTTTGTGACTGTGGATTCAGAATATTGAAGAGTAGAGGGAGGACATGAGGCCGTGCCTGCCTGATAGCATGAATAAGCAACGCAGTGCGGATTGTGGGAGATCACCCAACTCCAATGATCCACAGGCTTCCGACTCAGCAGTCTGTTGTCGTGTTTATTTAACCACTCTTTATTTAGCTGTTTACCGTCCAAATGGACCTTCAAGTCTGTTTTAAAAACGTATGTTGAAACAAAATCTGAGGTGTTATGAACCCAGTAATGCACTCAACGTTTATGGAACTCTCAGAACATGTCACGGTTGTGCTTCTTCAAACCTTGTTCACTGTGTGATCACCGAATGAACAGCTTACGATTGTGCTGCATTTATCTCTTTGGAAAAAATGTAAGCTGGTAAAAAGTTAAAAGCTTCTGATCATCATTAGCTCATGAATTATATCGTAAAGCCTTTGTATTGAATATCAGATAGAATTTCTTACTTCTGTTTTCTTCCTAAACTTTCTAATGCATTCATTGGCAGCGAAGAAGGACCTCGAGTCGAGAAAAAAAAGACTGCTTCACAAACGTAAAATTCATCAGACAATATCATGTAATTTTTAGCCGTAAAGCTTGTTCCATAAACTAAATAACCACCGAAATTCATGAGGTTACCTAACATTTCAGTAGGACTCGATATCAATGTGTGTGTGTGTCCCGTTGCCATGTTTGTGTGTCAGCACTGTGACAACTTCTTATATTACTAGAAAGTAGTCCTTCAAAATAACTACTAAGTCAATAAGGTTAATTCTAAACGCAAATTAACGTATGTGATTATTCACAAGATCCAGCAGTGATTTAGTGTTGGCTCAAGTTTCCAGTATTTACCTTTTTAAAATAAATTAATCGAAGAAAAGTGAATTGATCGAAGTGAACTAGCAAATAAAAAATATAAAATTATGAAGTTTGCGTTTGAAAATTTCAATAGAAGCCCTTAAAAATACGCAAAGCATTTTCAAGAATGGAATAGAAGATGATTGAACAAAATCGCATACGTCACTACGTGGAGTTGTAAGGTTACGAAGTAAACTTTGCCACGCTAACAACCACATTAATATCCTGCACTAGAAGGCCAACTAGTACCGATATCATCGTTCCATTACTAGCCACGACCACTAAAATAGCGAGTAATCTCTCAGAATTTGACGGCAATGACACAAATTGAGGAGTTTTTTGATCACATTCACGTGTTTGCCCGGTGCGGACCGATAATGAGAGCTTGAGCTCATTAAGGCAAGAGCAAGAGGAAGACATAACAGTTTGCTAAAGGAATAGCTTCAAGAGCCTATTTCACTGAAAATCCTGATAGGCAAACGGCGCTTCTTAGTGGCTTCGTCAATGGTTGGAAAACAGTGCGTTACAGATTAGAACAAAGAAGCTGAAGGGTAATTTTAGAAATTAGTTTTCATAATTTTCTCAGTCGTTTCTGCATGAAGCTATCAGTATGAGTAACAAATTTTGCTAATAAACACTAATCCTGAAGTGTAAGGTCAAAAGTATTCTAACGGAAATTTAAGGCATAATAATAAATTCAGAGTTAATAAACATGCTGAAAATGGTTAATGGCGGCCAGCAAAACTCATAATTCACCATTTGGAGGAGATATAAAATATATTTCTGTATGTTGAACAAATACGTCACAATACAATAATTTTACATTACCTAACAACATAATTTTGAAAGTATTAAAAGAAATAATTAGTCCAACATTACATGCTCAAAGCTGGAACCCCATAAAATTTATTTTCCTTTGTGTTGGCCTTTTTTCAAGTCCATCACTGAATGATGTTTAAAACGGTTTTTTTCAGCAGCGCTCGTAGAATGCTGAACCCCGTACAATTTCTTGTACATGTACGTAAATTACTGCTGAAACATGAAGCGATAAGATCAAGAAACTATCTTGAATTCAAAATCAGTTCACGTCACAGAAATCATTCATTGAAACAATTCCTGGTTCAATTTAAGTCTTTGAAAGTGAGTCACTGAACACTAAACGATATAAATTTTGTATCAACTCCTAGGGAGTCTAACACCAACACAGTGTCCTCACAGCATATTCCTTCTAAACATTTAATGAATAAAAGTTTTGGTTGGTAATGTGCTTGAAATTTTAGACAACTCACTAAATATGAGCCTGACCACTATTATAGATTTATCTAAATAAAGAAAAAGAAGTACCTTCTCCTTTCTTCCTCCAAAGCATTATTTATCGGATTGGCCTAAGTAGTTTTCTTCTAAGACAAATTTATTTTGTCTCAGTCAGTCATTAAATCATCATCGCTCTTTTGACATCTTTTCCTGTGGGCGAAAAGATGACGAACACATACTGGTACAGCAGCTTATGTGGCGGAACAGTTCTTCCACGGTAATGTCTCTAATAATACCAGGTTGAAAAGAAAGTAATGCCGTTTTTTCCCAACAGATTTATTTTATTTAAAAAATTTACATGATGCTATATCTAGTCTTTAAATACCGTCCCTCATTTTCTATGGCTTCTCTTCAACAATCAACTAGCTTTTTGAGGCCTTCTTCAAAAAAGTTCTTGGATTTTGATGAGGAAAAATCTATGTCATTTCCTAGTTATTCAACATTGTCATAAATTTTATTGCTTAAACAATGCTGCAAAGACCTTAAAGGATGATAATCAGAAGGAACATTATCAAGTGATTAAGCTGAGTGAACTGAAATTTCCCAATTGAAGCTCAGTTTTTTCTTGTGGTATTCTTGCTGGGTGAGGTCTCGTTGAGCATCATTCAAATCGTGAGGAACCCATTGTCCAAGTTTTGAAATCTTTCCTAGAGCACGAAGGCATGAAATTATAGTGGTATGAGTTGTAGTGAATTTCTGGGCTAATTCTCTGCTGGTTAACTTTGAATTGACTTCAACAGCATCTTTAATAGCTTCTTGATCAATTGATTTTGGTCTTCCCGAACATGGGCTATCCTTGTGGTTCAAATTTCCAGATGTACTGTAAACTTTGCAAACCACTTTTGAAATTTTCGATCATTCAACACGTTCCTCTCATGAACAGTTCGAATGCCTCTTGCAGCTTCTACAGCTGAAATGCCTTTCTTGTTTTCATAGAACATACAACGTCTCAGATGCTCTTCATTAATATCCATTTTGTGAAGGTTAAGCCACTCAAAATTAATTCAGTTTTACTAATTATTATT
This sequence comes from Trinorchestia longiramus, assembly GCA_006783055.1. Lineage (NCBI taxonomy): Eukaryota > Metazoa > Arthropoda > Malacostraca > Amphipoda > Talitridae > Trinorchestia > Trinorchestia longiramus. Next base: position 282,695 of record VCRD01000532.1, read on the forward strand.
TCTGAAAGATGGATTAAAACATCACAACACCGATTTCATCAAAAATAACTAATTGTATATGTCTTAAGAGGTTGTTGTGTGTTCATATTAACAAACGACATTACTTTCTTTCCAACCTAATAGATGACTCGAATACAATAAAAACAAAAAAAGTGTAAATACCTTCGGTGTGTCTTCCTTTCCTTTGTTCACCGAATTTAATACCCAGAGCAAACAGATCTAAACTCATGCCAAGTCCCATCATACGTGTGTCCCTTTGCCAAAGGACGTTGAGACAAATCTGTTAGAATGACATAGAAAATTGTAAATGAAGGCAATATAAATGCAAGAAACATTGCTCAATAAAACACAAAATCAGAAAAACTTTCTGAACTTCACTCCATTTAAAAGTTTCAACCACGAACCGAGGAAATTCCTACGAAAAATTTGTTGAGCGGCGAGCTCTCCCATGCAAGCCTCGGGCGGCAAGTCTAGGAAGAACTTGAGAGGGTTTCTGCAGGCACGGGAATATCCTTTGAGCAAATCACAACTTTGGCATTCACAGATTCTTTACCGCCGTCGATCGCCTCGAATAAATATTTGACAGAATTCTAAAGGAATTTTATGAATTTCATAGCGGAAAAAAATATCGAGGATGGAAAGGCAGCTAGACCATTGAAAGAGAACAACGAATGCACGAAATGGGGAAAATTTTGTGAGCAACTATTTCGTAGTTTAGGGCCATCGTAGAGGAAGTTCTGAGGCAGAAAGGTATTGCTGCTCACAGATAAGAGCATTGCAAAGGGAATTTTTGAGAACTTATAATATAATCTGACGTTTATAGCACAAAATGCAGCATAAAAAATTTAAACAGTATTTAAGTCAGTGAATAATACACCGAGTCAATGAAATACACCGTATGAAATTCTTGAAGATCAACTGTTAAGGTCTAATGAATGTGTGGATACATACAGGACTCTTCAAAAAACTCATTAACACATTCATTGCGGTATGACCCACCGGTGGTCACTCAGGTTAGGTTCTGTAATTTTTGCAAAGCTCTATAGTAACTGCATGTACAAAGTAAAGATTTGCACCGACTAGGCAACCGCACTTAACGTGTTAAGCTTTAGGAAAATTGCCCGTTTAGATACACGCTCACCATAGAAATGCACCGCACAATGTGGACATGAAAGAAGAGAGAGCAGTACAAGCACACTACACATTCTTAATAAAACACTACGGATGTTACATTTCACGATCTTTCATACAACCAATGACGACGATTAAAATAGAAAAAGGCAGCTTTGCGAGTGGTTTCAGCACACGATAGGAGAGGATTAAGACATCTGCAGACTTTTACACATGGGGGACCCTAAAAGATGTATTTTTTGTTAAGAAAGTCGAGTACATTGACTTTCTTTGAAGGCTTTTGAATTTTTCTGTCGGACTTACAGAAAAATTGTACGGGGAAGACACATGCATTTGGAAAGATTTAGTTTTTTCCTGGTGTTAAAATAAGCATTCACCAACGGGACTGGCAGGAATTGAGTAGCAACAGCTTCTGTTGACATACCATAGCGAGCGTAAACAAGCACGCAACTGAGCACGAAACGCTGCTTCAAAGATTCAATTTAAATAACAGAAGTATTTGTTAACAAAACCCTGCAAGCTGTGTCGATAGATATTTTTCACCACCACCATTTTTTTTCGATAAAATATGAATGATTTTCGGTATGTTATCTGAAAGCATTTTTAAAGGCCTCAAGAGTACATTTTTGCAAGAAAAAAACTTCAGTTCTCGGATATAAACAACACGTCATAAGTTTACTACCATTAATTCTAAAGAAAAACTTCATAGCTCACATTCATTATGTCATTAACAAGACTCTGTGCAAAGGCTTACAAATTCTGTAAAGAATTGTCCTGTACCGAACACAAAAGGCGTTTAGCTCGTATATGTATTTAACGGAAAAAATCAGTAAATAAACGAAACAGCGTTTATTCCCAAGCGTCTTAAAAGTAGATACGAATGTATTAGGTGAAATTATTTCGCAGGTTCCTCGAAACGAACGATGCCGAGAACTTTCATTAATGAAAACTCAAAAACTGCGACTCAATGACGACAGAATTTATTGTATTGTTTTTATAATGGGACCACTTATTTACGACACCATGGCACCACACATTTACGACATTATGGCACGACGAATTTAAGACGTCATTTAGAAGCTGGAACTCGGAGTGGCAAAACACGGCGCTCAGATGAGAGCTCACCTGGCGACAGGTAGAGTACAGGTCTACTGGTCTGAGAACTACAGGTCTACTGGTCTGAGAACTACAGGTTTACTGGTCTGAGAACTACAGGTCTACTGGTCTGAGAACTACAGGTCTACTGGTCTGAGAACTACAGGTCTACTGGTCTGAGAACTACAGGTCTACTGGTCTGAGAACTACAGGTCTACTGGTCTGAGAACTACAGGTCTACTGGTCTGAGAACTACAGGTCTACTGGTCTGAGAACAACAGGGGAGAGATCACCTGGAGACCAGCAGGTGTAACGACTTTGGACCTCTCCCAGCGTCAGCGTCCTGTAGCCTCCTTGTCTCTCTATGCTCTTTGTTGTGCCCATCTTGGCGCGTTCTAGGCAGGTCGCTGTTTAGATTTCAATTGAAGAGAAGCAAAGTGTGAAAAGGTTTGCGGAAAAATATGTGTCAAGGAGCAAAGAGTGAAAAAGTCTGTTAACATGAGCATCGACCTGAATTATGCGCGGTGATTAGACGATGATTAGAATTTTGCTTGCTGACGTAGTGTGAATGACTTACATCAGAAAAAAGCAAGCAGGTCTCCTAAGTGAAAAGTCACACTGATGTAGGCTGCAATATTAGCATCGTTAACATATTCAAGTGAAAACAAAAAAGACTTCAAAGACTAAACGTTGTGACAAGTTAGCGATTGCAGTTTGCGTGAGCAGAAACAATGAACTTTTGTGACAACCGACTGGAGACCGAGTCGAGTGGAAGAACTAAGAAAGAATTGGGTCGAGAGATGTTATATAATCCCGTTTGAGACATTAAGCTCGGACCCTCTCTACACTCGAGCCTTGTACTAACGTTATTAGGGCGCGACTTACTGAGGCTTCAGAGCCACACAGTAAAGCGAGTTTTGTGTGGCTTCTTCTATACAAAGCTGGCAAGCTGTTAGAACAATGATGTTCAGCGGACATCTCTAATGCTCGACAACTATAACTGACGCACTAATGCACAGAAAAGGCAAATTTTAGATTTGAATTTTTAATAAGTACATAATTATCGCATTAACTGCAGAATAATTTGATTAAAATGATATTAAAATGATATTCTCATTGTTAAGTTCTAAATTACGACATAGGTTGAGAGATGCTTGAATAAAGATACTTTGAGAAAACATTACGTGTAAGAGATGCACTTTGTCACGAGCTCTACGTTGAGGCAAGAATCTTTCACTCAAATATTACTTGCATTTTTTTAAAATTTTCAAGTCAAAGTTGAAAAAATGTAAAAGAACTTTTCCGAATTACTTTTATCTTTCGGAAAGGATTCAGGGTCATGGTGGCATTGTACAGTTATGCATGATGCTATGCCATTCCTATTGAATCAAAACGATTGCCACTCCTTGAAATTTTGCGGCCTCTTATTTTCCCACAGCATAAAAATAACTTATGTTAGAAGACTGCAGAAAAACACATTGGTTCTATGTTACCATTACGATATAGTGCAGTAAATTTCTATTTCAAAAACATGTACATTTTTCAAACCCTCCCTGCATGACATATAAAGTTTACTCGTGGAAAATGTGATTAAACTAATGAACATCAGCTCATTGAAGTTCAGTATTATGTAGTTCATTTACTTTTCATTAAACTCATTGTTCGAATATACAAGAGTGAAAGAGCTACGGTGTTACAGGCCACGCACTAACCTACGTCTGTTCCCACTAAGAACATCTATCATTATTTCTAAGTTTGGCGTTTTACTTCACTTTTGGGTTTCCTTCTCACGAATTCTAAGCAAAATTTCAAGTTTCATAACGGTAAATACTTTGCTAACCAGAAATGATGAAATTATATCCAGATAAAACCAACCAACATTAGCCAGTTCTCACAAAACATTCGGAATGTAACGTCTAGCAGGAAATGATTGATATCAAATTACTTAATTGACTACCAGCACTGAAGCATAAGCTTTTGTGATAGATTATGCATACACTTGCGCAGGATGAGCAATAGAAGTACATACAGTGCACCCCCCTTCCCGCCTCCCCCAGTCCTAGTGTTCTAGCCAAGTGTTCCCGCACCACCATCTCCACCCACCGACGTGTGCCCCGCTAGGCCGCTGCTGTGCTAGAGGCCAGTGCGGTGCCTGCCCTTCTTTGTTCTTCCGAGAGCAGCAGCAGCGGCAGCGGCAGCTGCAGCTAAGATCAGCAACAGTAACGGCAACTACAGCATCAGCGACGGCATCAGCAACTAAGGGATCTGACAACACCAACGATATCATCAGTAGCAGCAACGGAAATACATAGCTTCTATGTAGTTCGGTGGCATCGGTAAACATCAATGGTAAAGCAATCATAATCTCTAGGAATGGAACTAGAAACAGCAGCAACGGGATCAGCAGCAACGGGATCAGCAGCAACGGGATCAGCAGCACACCAGGCAGCTCGGTCTCTTCGGCGACGCATTTTCTTCAAATTACGGTCACGCCACAAGCTTCTGGGAGGTGTGGGCTACATGCAACTCCAAGCACATCACTTCGCTGCAGATTTAGGTGGAGAAATAATCAATGAAGAAAATAAGCGGTCCAATTGAAAAAATATCTTGAAAGTATCTATTCGCATGAGTTAAAGAGGCGATTTTACTATTTTATTCGAAGGGAAACGAATGTCAGGAAATTGTAATAATCATTGTTTTCCATACTTCTATCAATGTTTTTATTTCTCACTTTCTTGCATTAATCAAATTTCTTGAACATCTGGTGAAAATATTTTCAGCAACGCACCAGTTTAAAGTACGAAACGTAATTAAAACAATTTTTGCTCCTAAATTGTGGCGGAAGTGGAGTGAAATCGAAGAACAATTTATTTCTTATTTAAATAATTGGTCTCTCAGCTGTAAAAATAATATTTGAATGTGCCTTGTTTCTATGCAAGGGTTGTTAATATTTACGGCTCACACTTTATATTGGTAAAGCTAACGCACCATATCAGGGCATTAGCAAAAATGCATCGTCATATCGATATTTTATGGATTTAGCTGTCATAGAATGATCTTCCCTTTCCAAAGAAGAAAGTATTACATGAAATGTATCTAGTGGGTGCTTTCATTTAAGCTGAGTAGAAACCGAACGCGAACAGCTCATTTCTTTGGGGTGAAAGGCGCAATAAATGATTGGATTTTATAGTCCATAAAACTTATTTTATGAAATGTGAGCCCAAAACTGATTAATCCGTTCTTAAAAACCAGCTCCAACACAGGAAGGCAGATAGCAGTACACAATAAATTCCAGCATGAAGCACTCAGATGAGGTTATTTATTTGGCATTGAAAGCTCAAGAATCAGCATCAGAACAACGGGATCAGCATCAGCAGCAACGGGATCAGCATCAGCAGCAACGGAATCAGCATCAGCAGCAACGGAATCAGCATCAGCAGCAACGGAATCAGCATCAGCAGCAACGGAATCAGCATCAGCAGCAACGGAATCAGCATCAGCAGCAACGGAATCAGCATCAGCGGAATCAGCATCAGCAGCAACGGGATCAGCATCAGCACCCGTTATCTATCAATTATTTCATGAGTGAGCAGCAGCGGCAACAGCGCGGCAAGGACGGGTGCTGGAGAGCGAGTGCAGCAGGTGCCTGAGCGCGGAACGGCCGCAGGACGGAACACAGAAGTGAGAGGTCAGCGACTGGGTGCCCCGCAGCGAGTCACGGTCCGAGTCCACCTACCCCCTGGCTCTTGGCCGACCCCTGTCTTGCTACCAGGTCTCGTGTGCCGGTTCCCTGTGCTCTACTGGACTCCAGCTTCTTGGGCTGAGTTATGTTATTGGGTACAATGGGTTACCAGGAGTAGATTTTCCATTTCTTAGAAACAATCATAAGCAATAAACGTAGTATATACATGGGTGGTCCTATAGAACTTCACGCTTCAATGATATTGACAACATGTATTTGATTTCTAATACCTCAGCTACTACAAGAGGCATATTGGATGAGTCAGGCGGTTCTTCTAACTGACCAGATGTATAATCAACAACAATCAACATTGCTGTTCGATGGGCCATTCCTCCTAAAACGTAATCAGTGCAAAAACCTATGTAACATTAGCCAAAAATTTAAATACTGTTGATTCTCTTTGGTATGTTTTGTTTCCGTTCAGGGAAATCAATTTAGGAACGCAAGATAAAGCTGTCTTAGTCAGGAGACCGGCATTCATTCTTATTCTATTATTGCTATCATTATAACAATGCTGAGAACTTAACCATAACTTCCACTTAATTGAGGCGATCACTGCAATGAAGCTCAGTAAAGCTCCAGCTTAAGTGGCACCCCAGTGGAGCAAAACTTAATTTTCTCAGTTGGTACCGCCTTTCAAGCAAGTAAAGAAGAGAGGTAAGCATCTCGCAAGTAACGATAAGGTCAAATGGGGAATATAATGAAACATGAACGAAGACACGACTGAGGTCAGTTGTGTGGAATGCCGGCCTTCCTCACTAGAGAAAAGGTGAAAATACGGATGTGTATTGCTTATTCATACAAAACTAGATCCCAACGGAGGACAAGTTTGCTGATTTTGCAGTCAGAAGCTAGAAATGCCACTGAAAAGAGCTTTTTGAATATGGTTTGCTGACGAACATAAACGCAAAAATATAATATTCGTTTTAGAGAAGGCCGGGCATGCTGAGCTTTTGAGTAATCGCAAGGACCTCCAAGTCTTTGAGATACTTGAAGGCCAATTTTCCATACGTATTTCCCTCCTGGAGAAAACGTGAGAGGGTGTAGAGACGAAGTATCAATTCAACTTCTGAATTCATTGATCCCGAAACCAAAAGAAAATAAATCGTTATCAGGAAAAAGTTTTTCGAATTCTG
>VCRD01000532.1:297511-333996 GCA_006783055.1 Trinorchestia longiramus
CTCCACAGACACCTTTCATGGCTTGCGTTCCTTCGCTCCACAAAAAAGGCGTCGAGGGAAGTTTTCGAACGATCTTGTAATAGGATTAGGAACAAGACAATCGAATGGAGTCGTTTGGACGAACTCAATTGCAGTACTTTGCCAGCGCCAACACGGCGTCAAATATTCTCAGTCTTTCTTGGACGTTTGCCTCTCTCAAGAAGCGAGTGAAGTATTTCAACCAAAATAAAAGGCGCTGGTTTTGTCTTGTTTAAGATTACTATGGAACCGAGCGACTGCAACGTTAGCGCTAAGTAAACACAACGGATTGCAATAGGAACGAGGAAATTTTGCACCAAGATAAGATATGATACCTACCGAGCAATTATATTGAAACAAATTTTCGCATAAATGTTTTCGGTACTGGATTGAGCGTGCACAAAACGGACACCCGTTTCTTAAATAGCAGCAGATTCCTACAGGTTTGCTCTTGCTCTGCGAAGGTCATGCCACTTTACTTGTTTAGTGTTAGAGTACGCCTTACGGCACTTAATAGACCACTCAACTCAACGCAGGTCACACATATCATTTCCTTTATTTCCGTCCAAGAGATACACAAAAACCCACCAGAAAATTAGAAATTATCAGCAAAATCAATATAAAAATAAACTAAACTATATGAAGTTAATATGAAAATGCACTAAAAAATATAAAGTTAATATAAAATCTTCATGCAAAGGAAAAAATGATGTGTAGCATGCATTGCATGTGATTCGTTCGTAATAATTTTTTATTTACTTGTTTCGTCCCTTCACGAATGTTCCTGCCACCCAAGAAAGCCTCTCTGTTGATTAAGTGCAAGGTTGTAGTCACGTTATTGTAGGGAGACCATTGCTGTCTGCCAGGAAATTTTGCACTGAAAATGAACAACTATACATAAAGTAATCTCTAAAATGAAGCTACATTAAATAATACTACCCAATGAATTGACAAAGTTTTTGAAGTACATTGGATTGCAAGAAATGCTTTCAGATATACTAAACGCGTATAAAGACTATGATTGGCAAGTTAGAATCAGTTATGAAATGAATGTTCTTCAAGATAATCAACAAAATGCATCATAGACACAACTAAAGTCAATACTCTAGGCTTGAAGTGTTTTTATAGTAATATTTCTCACAGGTGCATTTTAGGAAAAATTTGCTTGATTCATTAGCAAGACAGCATCTGCATAACTCACGCTTCTCAGTCGTATGCTAAGAACTTATGAAAATTTCATCAGTTTTCATTAAATATAGCTATCTTCCTCTCGTATCAAGCATACGGGAAAGGATTATAATGAAGGTAGAAGCCTTGCTGTGAATCTCTATTGCAACACTCGATCGCACTCTCTCTGTAGGAGCAGTACGAACACGTTAAGAGCTACTTCCGGAGGTGTTGTAGTCTTACTTGACTTCTGTGTACTCATCCATGAGGCACATGAACGTGAGTGAACTCATAACCAAGCAGAACATGAGCCTCATATGAGTAGCGCACACGAGTCGAGTGATCTGTACCGCAGTGTGATGAACGGAGACGTGAACTAACATGCAGTATGAACGTGAGAAGCGTGTTCTACACATGCAGTATGAACGTGAGAAGCGAGTTCTACACATGCAGTACGAACGTGAGAAGTGAACCCTACACATGCAGTATGAACGTGAGAAGCGAGTTCTACACATGCAGTATCAACGTGAGAAGCGAGTTTTACACATGCAGTATGAACGTGAGAAGCGAGTTCTACACATGCAGTATGAACGTGAGAAGCGAGTTCTACACATGCAGTATGAACGTGAGAAGCGAGTTCTACACATGCAGTATGAACGTGAGAAGCGAGTTCTACACATGCAGTATGAACGTGAGAAGTGAAGCCCACACATGCAGTATGAACGTGAGAAGCGAGTTCTACACATGCAGTATGAACGTGAGAAGTGAAGCCCGCACATGCAGTATGAACGTGAGAAGCGAGTTCTACACATGCAGTATGAACGTGAGAAGTGAAGCCCACACATGCAGTATGAACGTGAGAAGCGAGTTCTACACATGCAGTATGAACGTGAGAAGTGAACCCCACACATGCAGTATGAACGTGAGAAGTGTGAGGATGGCGTGCAAGTTTCTGGGAAGATGTGACACGAGCAAGGTCAGGTGGAGGAAGCAGGGCTGCGTGTTTACGGTGGATGCAAACAAAGACTGCATCTCATGAGTTAACGCGGCCGTAGCTGAGCCAACAACTCTAGAGTGCGCTCTCCAACCTTCAATCTCCTGTACGTCAGCATAACCAAATCATTAAATATTCTTCTGTGGATTTCAATTGGGCATTAAATTAAGTTAGGTTCATCTGAGCTCTAACAAGCGCAATCAAGTGATTTTACTTCAATTGTACTCAAACGACGATCGAACACTGCGTACTTAAATTATTGAATTAAGTATAGCGTAATCGAATCACTGAGTTAAGCAAACAACATTGAAGTCAATAAATTACATCCAGTTTCCTCAAGTGATCAAATTACTTTATGCACTCAATAATGAAAACAAGTCAACTGCAACAATAAGACAGCGCTGTTCTGTCATATTCTCTTTCTGTAAAGTTTATTGACTTCGAATTACCAGAGATCTTCATCATACTTTGATTTAGATTCCCAGTTTAACAACTCCATCTTTACTCACCAATTCTCTACCTTGGAATTTTATTTCATGTTGATTAGCGAGTTAATCAAGTCCAAAGTCATAGTGAAACTCAGTCTCTAAATCGATCGAACGACATATCGAAGATAACAAACATTCAATCCAGACGTATGAGGTTCAATAATACGGATTCAAAACATTTCTATCCTTAATATTATTGAAAACAACGTCGCCATCGGTATGCCCGCTATGCACGAACAGCAGGAACTTCTGTAGCTCAGGATCTACATCATCACCCGCTCAAAATTTAATGAGAAAAAACGAGAACATCGCCACTGCAGGTTACGGGAACAATACATCAGCAGCGACAGGAGAGGAATAAAGAAACGCAGAAATATACCTTCGCAATTATGAGGGGCACTACTGTGAGTAATGAAAAGAAAGTAACCTCCGGCTATAAAGCGTCGTTATTGAGACAAACATTTATAGCAATAGATTAATAATGAACAAAGATTCTGAAATCATTCAAATCATACACTTGGAGTCGACGCTCATTCTCAACAAAGGTGTGCGAGAAATAAATAACAGAAAGACTCAACATCGTCGGCAGTTGACACTGCAAAGGAGAGTTTCGGGACATTATAGTTGATTGGCGTCTCGTTGACGAGTGCAGACGACTTCCATGTCGCGCTTGTGTATAGAAAATGGGGAAACTTGGAACACATCCTCAATCAGGACTTTAAATAATGAATTCAAAATGTCTAACACAGTATAGATTTCATTTAACGTATATACATATATATATATATAATGTAAAAGAGTTAGGATTTTAGACTTCATATAACCGATATATAACGTCTAAGGAGTCAGAATTATAAAAACTGAAAATGAGACTAGCGTTACCAGATAACTTGTTTTAAAGCTTTCATTCATTTACAAAGAGATATGAATTTGATACTTGACGAAAGGTAAATAAATTAAAAAATTGTACTTTATATTTTCAAATTTAGAAGTCAAAGCGATTCATTATATCTAATTCACTTACCTATGCCATAATATCAGATTTAAAAACACGAATGATTACTTATACATTCTTATACATGTATAAAATATCATAATAGCCTTTTACTACATCCCTGAATTCGGATATCATTCCGCCCGTAAAATTCGTATAATCTAACATGATTGTAGCGACATAGGTTCTTAAAGTCAATGCACCACTTTTAAATTCAATATAAGAACCAAAATAACCACCTGCCCAATGCAAGCCCGCTAATATTCTGCTACTGAAATATATGCGACTCCAGCGTGCTTGAACACTAACAGAAATCAATCATGTATGCGTATGAAGTTTTTGTAGTAAGCACGCGTATGGAAAACGAACGTCACTCACACAAACCAATCAACAACACCTCATTCCCAATAGATAAGTCAATTTAATTGAATTTCAAGGGAAAATTGACTGTTTCCCCACTCTATCATTGGCACAACTGTTTATTAATTATTGAACGATAGTTCCTATTTTGATTCACGTGTTATTAGAAGCATCACGAAACTGAGATAGCTCACTCAAATGGTGTGTTTGAGATCACCCGAAATATTGAATCAAAATAGTTTTATTTTATAACAACACAGCCTCACTGACAATAAATATTTAAAAAAAGTGTCTATGCCATGATGACAAAGAAGACGATTGCTCATGCAAAACAAATCATTGTCAGACAAAATAAGATTTGCAGCTTAAAAGATTTCGAGGTTATTTCCAATAAAAAAACACTTCGAGCATCACGACGAACCATAAAAGCGATTACTGAATTCTTCGACGGTCAAAGCATTCCTGGAACCACAACATTTGTTGGGAACGAACAAAAATGCAGAGAACGGGCACGAACAAAACAAAAAAAACTTTGATTTCGGCAGGAAAAAATAAAAAGACGCCAGGAGCACGATCGAGAGCATATAAATGTTGTCCAAGTAGTTTCGACACAGCAATAAATTTAGGCGGGACAAACAGAGAGGAGACGGCACGAAAACTTTTGATGAATCACTCAAGGAGGCAAGAGAGGCGTAGCGACCTCGCTGGCGAGGATCAGGCATCGGTTCAAAACAGGCTGCGCAAAGCAACAGTATGTATGTAAGCACGATACTAACGCAGGTTTGCGTGGTAACAATAAGCTCGATATTTAAACCGACTGGCATGGCAACAATAGGCAAGATATTCAACCAAATTACCATGACAACAAAAGGCTCGATGTTCAACCAGACTTACGTGACACGATACGATGTACCATGTAACTACGTAGATCGGCAACACTAGGTACGATATTATTCTATGTTAGGCAACAATATTCGACATACGTCTAGAGCCATGTAGCAACAAATGAGACGATAGCTTAGCATGGTAACCAATGTAGTCATTGACACTATGATATAATTGTATAAAAATATTATTAATAATAATGATAAACCACGATTCCAAGGCCGGCATAGGAACGATTATCAATATCGCAGACAGGTATGCATGACATTATTAATGGGCCACGTATGTATGGTAACAATTACACTACACACAGTCAACATTGCAGGGCAACAAACAACAAGCACAGAAATAGCTGCTGTGTAAACACGCGCACTGAAGCTCAATAACATAATAATTGACTTAAGATAAATTCAAGATATAGTGGTAGCATTTCCATTAATTATAAAAATTAACACGAAATGCACAAGACAAACACGGAATAACAAGCTCACATGTAAATATGAGAGTAGGAAGTAGGATCTGTTACAAATGAAGTAAACAATCGGCCTAGAATGAAAATATTGAACAAACCTCAAGAATGAACATATCAAATACAAATTTACGTAGCAGCGCTAGCTAAACAATTGTATGAAAAATGGAAGCTAATAGGAACAACAATGACAGTTATGGAATAACAAATGCACAGAAGAGGTAACCCGACACGCAGCAGACTGGCAAGTATGCATGTCCAACACTGAGACACTGTCTGCCAATGATAAGCACGACATTAGCAAAAGGACCGTCATGACATCTACATGCAAAAACTCGTAAGCAACATAACGCATGAAGGCTAACATAGTAACAACATTTCAAGGCCGAACAATCGATGAGACATTGGTTGAAAATATATTCCAGACATCCTACATAATTGAAAGGTATCATATGTTTATACTGACAGTTTTACTATGAATCAAATGCTTCTATCATGAAAACAGAAAGTTGCATTGTTGCACACCGTACACACGAATGACAAAGTGCTTTTTGGTTGGAAAGTTTAGGGAAGGATTTAGGCAATTTTCTATTTCATATTTGTTCACTTAAAAAAAATCATCTCACTATTGATGGAAAAACCAAACCAGGTGGTCAATCATTAGCGGACAAAATTTGTTCATGTACTTTAATCATTACGCACACTGGCTGATTAAGAGAGGTCCTGTAAATAACAACACGTATCCCTAAATCATAAGAATGAAACCGCCTTTCATCAACAGAGTGCAAGTCTGCAGGCACCGCAACTTATCGCACAGGAACGAGCAAAAAACGTACGTTCGTGTTCCCTTGGTACAAAAAATATACTAGTTAGCCACATAATTGTATGAAAATTATATAACTACCTATAACAGAAAACGATTTACAGTGTTGAAAATCCACGGAGTTTACACCCAATATTTAACTATCTCTGTTGTTCTGCATACGGGAAAACAAATCTCAAAAATGCGCAGAATTTACGATCGAATCGTAGAAGAATCAGTTTTCTTTAGACTGAATTGTACGTAATAAACATGCTAAAATATTTTAGAAACAAACTGTGTTGCATGTAGCTCATATTTTTACTTTTCCAATCGGGCCGTGTATTGTTAAACGGGCGAATTCAGTTCTGATTTAAAAAACTATGAAGTGTTTCAAGTTAATTTCTCTTTCATTTGTTATACTATTTTTTACCATAATTATAGCTTGGTGCTCTGTCGAGGATTAATTAATTTTTCATCCATACAGGGGCTACCGACACATAACGTATGATATCTAATTCACGATTTAAGTCATAGCTTTGATATTGAACAAACCTTGTGGTGCCCAAATTTTTAAGAAATGAAACAAATAATAAACTATGTATTCATGATAAAAGGCAGTGATTCACCTCTGTCTCTTTCCAATAAACGAATGTACCGAGTTGGAACTCAGTAGAGATTTACATAATTTTAATTGCACCACAATGGCCCAAAAATTTTAGCATCTGGGCTCTAGAGCCCGTTACAGCCGGTGAAACTAGGTTGCTCAAGTGTCTCCAAGGGAAAAAAAGGCGGAATGAGCAGACAACGAAAACAGAAACTGACACTCGTGCAACAGGTCGATGACACCGCATGTTGACTTGCTCAACTAGAGACAAGGAACAGAAAAAAATGAAATCCAGAGCGAAAGAACCACGCCTGTAAAGGCAATGACAATTGTGAACAAAACTAATAGCCCCAAAAAACCCATATAATACTTTTACTTAATTATGTGGTTGTTTCCTTCTTGAAATCAGCTCGAGCTGGTCTGGTTACAATAAAGTAACGTATCTCGATTCTTTAGATAAAAATGTATGAATTAAATAACATTTAACTAGGACTTTGTTTTAATGAAGATTGTATTTAAATACAGGGCGAAAAGACCACATTTTTATCCACAAAAAAGGAATGCTATTTATTATTGTATTCCAACTTTTTACGACTATTATAACGTATCAATGTAGAAGCTAAGTACACTAGGATAATGCCAACTGTTTTATGAATAAAAAAAATTCTAAACAAATCTCAAATGCCAGAAAATTCCTCGACGAATACTACAACTTGATTATTTGTTTCACTTCTGTTCTTAATTGTGTGTATATCATCACTCCCGTGTGGGTGCCCAGATTCTTCCAAAATCCGATTGCATGTTGTATCAATTTATTGTAGTTTCATTTTCGGCAGTCGATTCCTTGAACAACTAGAAAGGGTAGTACTTATTAAAACACACTTAAAATATTGATTTATATGTTTCCGCAGACACTATGTAATCAATATTCATTTAAAAAAGGAGCTTGCTATTACCTGTTGCTAAAGCAAGTTTTAGTTTGATCTATTTTTGTACGATAAAGATAATAAAGCCTTTACGTCATTTGATGATTCGTTGACATGCAACGGTAAGTTGTGGCATAACAGAGTGTTGCTTTAGAAGAATCGAGAGGATGGAGATCAAACGATTATTGACAACTGAAGTGATGACATTGTAGAATAAACTATCTGGGTTGAAATCGAGCATTGAGATTACTTACACGGAATGAAGCAGAACTACGACAGAAACACCTAAAAAAGAAGTTACTTTTTCTGAATAAAAATCCTGTATTTCTTTATAGGGATGAAAAGTATTTTTGATACCACAGTATGTTCGAGAGCGATTGCCGTAGTTTGTTCACGTACTTTTACTGCGACTACTTACAACTAGCAGTTATTGATGTAGCAGTTTATAAAACATCCTCCGAATATTTTATTATCAACAATTAAAACGAGATGCAAGCTAATCATTTCGCGGAAGCAATAAAGAAGATAGACTCATAGCGAATGCTCATGCGGCCGCAAGTGTGGCAGAACAGGCAATGAATATTAATGGATGTGGTGGATCTCAATTCCCTGACAACGCCGCATTCTATCAATTAAGCGTTTACTCATAAATGTCTCCCAGACTTGAATGAAGAGCCTAATGAAATAAACAGAAGTTATTATGTATTAAAAAATATATATGATTGTTGGAAAAGTAAATCGTTTCATCAAAGATTGTGCGCCTCTGACTGCAAACGAAATACTCGTTAGACGAAAGAGTACAAAAATTTGTTCATAGCCCGTCGTTACGGTACTACAAACCAGGACGTAGGTCACACAACGTTGCACAGACGTTGCAGGTTAATATTGTCTTATTGCTCAGAACTACGATGCAAGATGTTTTAATTATTGAATTTATTCGCACGTTCATTTAAATCAATGTCTGATATGCCTCTAAGGGCTGAATCTTTGGCTCCGTATAAAAAATATCTCTGACAGTATCTGTACTGCACATGAAACCTAATAAAATATAGACCAGTGTGTTCAAACAACGATTTAAGTGAAGATGCATCAGCTAATTGCTGTTTATTTTAGAAGTTTAAGAGGATAGAATAATTTTGATCGTAAAAGTAAAAGCACTACAACAGATATCTGTCACCCATTACGCAAGCTCGAGAATTGTTTCAATCAAAATCAACCAACTTGGCGGAGAACAGCTGTAATAAAAACATGTGGGCAAATAGAGCATTGATGTGACAGGAATCTGCTAAAGAAAGAATAAATCAATTTCAAACAATCAAAGAGGGATGCCAACAGTCCACGTCTAAGTAATAGATGAATGCCATTCGGTACCGGGCACAAGTTAAAAATAATTAATTTGTATGATAAAAAACAATGTATAATATCACGAATGGTACGGAAGATACAAGATACTATCACCATTCATGAGTTTGCTGAATGTGTCATTTTGACTAGTGGATCGAGAAAACTTCGAGCCACCACACAGTGGATTATAAGAGGAGCAAGAAGTCAGAGTTAAGAAAGATGACTTGCGGCAATTCTAGTCCACAATAGCGAGTGCTTCAACAAATGTTACTCGATAAAAAGCTGTTGTGAAATGTGCTACAAATAAGCAACATTCAAGGATCAAAAAATAAGACCTTGAATCCCAGTATCATGAGCTGTCGCACTCCATGATATAAGGAAAAAACTAATTATCAACGTAACGTGGAGAAATAGGTACCACATGAGTTAAAAAAACAGGTAGTAATACAACGGCCAGAAATTGGTAAACGAAAAAGAACACGGAATAGCAGGCAACATGAAAGTTACAACGAAAATGAAAAAGTGACAAGATCTCTTGCTGTTTGAGCGATATGAGACTACATTTTTCAGATTTTAAAAACATGTTTTTGTGCTCGCACTCTTATATGAATGACCATTTGCGTTAAGTCGTGGAAGTATGTAAATCTAAGGTTATGTACCCTCATTCGAAAATACACTCTAATAGACAAGAGAATAGAGGAGCGTTCCCTTCTGTACACTATTGTAGAACGCAGATCTAAGACGAAAATGCCACCGAATTTTTGAAGGCTCAACACAACTAAGTCTCGTTCAAGCGAAACACAACGAGAGTTCTGTAAAAAAGAAGAGGCAACACACGACAGGCTCGCAGTGGGCTCGACTTGTCACTAATTGATCCAAGTCGAGGTAAACACGAGACGAAGAGGGCAGCCTCACGAGAAGACCTTCATTGATTACTGTGGCCAAGTGATGTTAGCGAAATTAGACCGTGATGACAGCGTTGTGAGGACTGGTGTGGCTCGGTAGGAGTCATGAGAATGCCATATGCTCCATCATGATAAATTACACGCAATAATTTAGAGCGCTAGAATGGTTGTAATTACGAGCTTGTTCTCCAATGGGTGCCATGAGCTAAAGTGAGATGTTTCTGACACATATAATCACTATCATTAAGTGGGATTAGAGTTCATGTTGTGTGGGAAGTTAAATCACAAAATACCGCTGACTTAATCCATCATCTCTATTGACTCACAAGACGGCTGATAAATTGAAATAATGGTCAGCCAAGAAATGACTGGCGGGAATAATTTTTAAGTTTTACTAATATTTCTTCTAAAAAGCCCAAACACAAAACGAATAACTAACGTGAGTTTTAAACAGGGAGTTTATTAAGGACGCAAACAAATGATAATAAAAAATCGAACTTAAATGACAGAGCATAGAAAGCCACCAAGGTGGATGCATTTTTTTTACTCCTACTCGAAACTTTAAACTAACTGCATTATGATCGAAATAATAATTAAATGTGAATATACCAAGCACTGGCTTGTAACGTCAAAACATTATGAAATGCTTTCACAAATTGACTGAAAACAGGCGTTCAAATGACAATGCGCAGCTATACAGCAGGTGTTCCCATAAGCAAATCTCCTATCGATGGAGCGTTAATGGGTGACTGCTTTGATAGAAGGCGAGCTCTTCAAAGATGAAGCAAGAAAGCGATGTCAGACACTCGCCGCTCCATAAACATTGCCCTGCCATTTGCATGCTTATAATTAGTGACGTAAAGCAATGATTCTAAATAGCCCTGAAAAAGTTCAACGAATGAACTGTTCGGCTGTAATCTCTGCTAGAATTTGAACACAGAGTGAGGAAGAGTCATGAATATAATCGACATTGAATGAATATGCTGAAAAACAGTCATGAAGCAATTGAACGTGTTTCGAAGCTTCACTTAAATGAATTCAAAATTAATATAAACCGATATTTCAAAACACTACAATTTGCAACCAAAATTATCGCTGGACGGATTGTTACGTATCAATTTTTCTCTTAACTAATGGACACTGGGTCAATAGCCTGTGTGTGTTGTATTGATCTCATAAATGCAGAAGACTCTTAAAAGGGTTAAAACAGTCCCCATTATTGCATAAACCTGGCATAGAAGACATATATTTACGCACTTTGGGCGAATCTTTTTACTTAATTTCAAATAACCACGAACCAGTTTCAAATATTTTCCTGTGAAGATTTCACTTTGTAGTATTTATTCCAAATTATAGCATCATTAGTCTAGAGAACAATTTCGGGGGTCTCCAAAATCTGTTTGATTTTCAAGGGCATGCATTATGTAAATATTTGTGTCTCCTATGTGAAATTTTAAAATCCAATATTTCCTCTCACAGTTGTCCCCAAGTTTGATCTCTTAGTTTTTGCCCTAAGGCATTCTTCGTAGAGACTGCACAGTGCGCATCACCCTATTCTAAAATGATGCACAGTGCGCATCACACTATTCTAAAATGATGCACAGTGCGCATCACCCTATTCTAAAATGATGCATTTTCTTGTGGAAGTGAATTTAGTAAATGCAAAAATCAATTTTCGACTTATTCCGATACCACGTATCGATTAATTTTTTATTAACACCCACTGGAACATTTATTTCGCTTTGGAGATTTATTAACGACAGACATGCAAAAAATTATACTCATACACGTTTGTTAGCATTCTGCGTCGCAGTAATCCTACCTAGCGTTAGTTATCATGTGTTAAATAAGTGTTCGAAACCGTCTGAAAAATTAGATTATACTAAATTTATTACATTTAATAACATTCAAATGAAATAATATTTTTAATCAATAGAGTTCACATCAACATTGAACGAAAAATAGAATTTAAAGATTGATTACAAAACATTATCATATGTACAATGAATTGTTACGTGAAGGTTATTATTACAATACTTAGTAGTAAGTCTTCTGTCGTCGAGAACAATTTTTAAGTGTCATGTAAGATAAAACATTCTTCTGGCATACTTCAGTTGAAATTTTTTTCCAATTTTTCCTACAAATTTCCTACAAGTCTCTTCAATTTAGTTCTTACTGTTTTCATACTTGAACCTGTAACTTTTACAAAGATTTTAAATAGGATTCAAGTCAAGAAACTTGATATGAAAACAGCTATACGTCTGTTGAACTACTCAATATAATTTGACTAGTGGATAATTGCGGGTTGTCGTCTTGTTGAAACATCCAATGTTTTCGTAATTGAAGTATTCTGGCTTGGTACCAAAGATAATTTTCCAACATTTTGAATAAATTTTGAGCGTGCTTAAGATCCTAAGATGTGAAAGTCTTCGTGCGTCAGCATGTTGTAAGCATCTCCAGATGATTAACGTCAGAATCGTGGTATTTTGACAAAATAAAGACCTCATTCACTGTCATAATCATTATTAAGTCATTTAACATATTTATTATTTATTATAGCTTTAAAATTTCATTGACGTAATTTTCTTTGTTCCCTGTTAGTGAGCTACGAATTTCAGGAAGCTTCGTCTTTGCTGTAAGAACTTTTTTCGCTCTGTTCGTATGATATACTGTCCTTTGTACGTATTGTGTCTCCTGTAAATGTTAAAAATGAATACATATTGAAAAAATCTTCTTAAATGTAAAGGCGACGCTAATCATTTAGTTTACATTCAGTAGATCAATTTTCTTTAGCAATTTTTCATATTTTTCTTCGTTTTTTTCTAAAATATACAACGGATTTGCCAATTGACTCCCAGCTAATTATAAACAGTTCACACTAAATATAATGGTGTGGATTTATCCTGGTAAAATTGCCATACTAAAATGATAATTTAAATAGACTATCAGTTTGTTTTATTCGATATACCAAATCACGAACATTTATTCGGGCCGCAGTACCTTCGAGGCAGTCAGAGGTGGGCGAAACCATCCAACTTCTCCTGTGCTCAGTTTTTGTCTCTCTGGAATTATTTTGACAAATGCATCTTGGAACAGCTCTTTGACATCAATGATATAAATAACCTTAGATTTTTATAATTATCAAGGTAGGTATACTCAATTTTTTTTAGGAAAAGGAAATGATTCCCCAATGATACACACAATGTTTACCAAAATCTACCAGCATGAAAGAGATATATTCGACTTTCATCATTGTCCTTTACCCTGATATTACAGACGATTGCGATTCTCCTAGGACGTTCATTTCTACCGATTGAGTTAATAATAAATATTGGCTCTGAAAATTCATATTAAATGAGTTTATGTTTTTGCTTGCTTTTTTTTCTTAAATAGTTATTACTTAAAGAGTGTGAATGAAATCCAAGTGGGTGTCTCCCTTTCTCACACGCACCAAATAAATAGTAAAATGTAAGAAAGGATCATGAGATTTAACGAACCTTTTCAAACCACATAAACACGAATAACATACAGTATTTAATGGTAACCCAAGTTCTTTCCCAAAAAAGGGAACTGCAACAAACATGAACAACTCAAGAAATAGTAATAGCTCATTGAATTTAGGAAAGTTAATTAATTTTATACATCACAAACTTACCGTTATCATTATTCTAAAAAAACATTTGCATTCAATAACTTGTCAGGTACTTTAGTTCAACATTTACATATAAGGCTTTTCACTTCATTTTCGCAAGCCACACCTCGCTCAAAAGTTCCTATCGATGATGGTGACCCGTCGAAATCTGAAGAACTTGCAGGAATAGTTTTACATGTAAAATTATCCCCATTGACCATCAGCCGAGCTACACAACTGACCTGATGTTGTGACCACCCCGCCAAGTGGCAGTATCCAATAGAAAGTCGCCGTGGTGACTTGCCGAGGGGAAGTCAGCGCTTCGAATTTGTGAGGGACGTGTGGCCGCCACGCGTACAATTCTTGCGACAGCATTATCTGAAACACAATGCATTTTCAACGAATTAATGTACAAGGCTCAGATTCGAAAATTATCCGTAGAACATGTGGACATCATAGGCTTGGACATGTGTATGTTTATCCTGTTCACCCAAATTCAACGAAACTATGATTAAGGGACGTGAAAACATAAGTGGACTGCACGAAAATTTGTAAGATTACCCTAATTGTCATGCAAGGTTCTACACCTACTTGACCAATGAAATTCATAAGAGTTTAAAATTCTAAATGAGAAAAAGTACTTTCTTTACGGAAGGTAATTACATTAGATCGACACGAGAATTTTAGATATACACATCCTAAAAACCAAAGAATGCATTTCAGGAAGTCGATTACTGAATTGTTCGCCCATCATTTCATCCGGAAGTAATGTTATGATCACCTTAGAATTCCATTTATTTTCCGTTTTATTTTCTATTTGTGTTTACTACAGCAACGACTACCGAAACTCATACGACACTCCAGCAGAATTTTTGATACCCATCAACATCTTCACACAAATATTTAAAAGCAAAAGCCATTGGAAAAGTTCAGAAATATTCAAGAGCAAGTTTAGTCGCACAATAAGACACTGTCACTAGCAAGATAGAAAATTAAACCAAATACTCAAACCGCCATGAAACTACATCAAGCCTGTTTTTGATCTTACGAACGTGCATTTCTCACTAATACAGGGTGCAGCAACATAACTTCTTTTTTCAAAGGAAGTTCTTTCCAAAAAAAGGAAGCTATTTTACTGCATCCTGTAGTTATGAAATTGCCGTCATGGAGCACAAAGTAATAAAATAATACAAACATGAAATAACCATGAGCATCATGCACTAAATTCTTAATGTGAGAGAAGGATAACTCAGCTCTCGTGACAATCAGCGTGTGTAACGAAGGAGTAGTGGTCAGCTGTCACCAAAATCAGATTGCTGAGTTCGCACAAACAATTTACGCGAACACAAACCAAAAATGAATTGATAAGCAGTTTATTCTTTAATTCCAAATAAAAATGATCAAATTCATTCGTCGATATGAAATAAATGAATGAATTATCACTTACCTCTATCTAAATGCCATAACTCTGTTTTTAAAGTTTTGAGAAACTTAAATGGCTACCATAAATGTCAGAATTTGTGAACACTTTCTCTGGATGGATTGTGAACATGACTTGGTCGTAATATTTTTTGCTGTATCTTAATCAACGATGAATTTACCAAGAAACTTTGTATTTCAAAATAGTAAAGCAATCCAAATGCATAAATTGATGGTCGTTTCTAAGCTGCTTTCGTTTCATACGGATTTTACGTTCGAAAATCATGGGGTTTTGTTAAAAATTAGAGCCAATATTAGGAAAAACTACACGTAAGTGTCGATGTTGAAATAATTGTCCAGTCTAGTCAAGAACTGTTGGTGAGTATTGAATTTGGTCAGTTACTCGCCCTAAAACAACTTTTATTTACCATTTAACCCATATGGAAAAAATATCAGCACATAGGGTAATATTGCTCTACCTTTACAAGTTAATGAAACATAAGAGGCAGAGAACAAAAGAGGGACAATGACAGTGGATATTTTTCAACGCCTCAGTTTGAGTAACATTTCAACAAAAATAATTCGTTGTTCAGATCAAAACCAGGGCCGAAACCACCGTAAAAGGCTGTTAAAAGACTTTAAACTCAGGAATGCAATGTGCCTTTGGGACAGCAACTGAAGCTGACAGATAAAACAATACATGACCTTTGAAAAAAGGGCAAAGTTTTTTGGAGGCTCTTCGTTCTAGTTGCGAGGCACAGACTGCAAAAAGACGTCAGGTGCGCGAATACAAAATGTTTGAAATACTGAATGATGTCATACCATGATGCCACTGAAACTAAGCATCTATAATAAACAAGTGTTACGAACGAACCGTGAATGCTCTGAACATTGATTGTTGACGCTACAAGAAGAGTTCACGGCGAGATTGCTATAGCAACGGCACTAACACAGCAGCGCCTCCCTTCTTCCTTGTCTAAACCACTGAACAAACACCTTAATATTGCATGACTTCAAGCTCACGGCCTATAACAAGTCTATTTATGTAAGCATTCAACTACTGTCTTTAGCCTTTTCTCGTTCATTAGGGGATACCATCTAGCGAGACAACTCATACACACATGGGAAGGTCCAGAGGAGGGTGTGTATGAGCTCTAATTCCATGGTTAATGACAAGATTGTATGAAATGATACTGCAAACATACGAACTAGGGCAGCAAGTAATGAGTGCCGAGTAAATGATAAGCATATTTTTTGAAAAAAGACAGTGATATTTAGCAAATAAATGAACTTGGATAAACTCTTTAAACATAAGATACTAATATAAATATTATCCAAGCATAACGTGTTCATTTAATTTGATCATGCAGAAATAAATTGAATGAAAAGTTATTGCAGTAATGTTGAATATTATCCAAGATTCAAATGAATACAACAAGAGAAATATAAAAAATAACTAAGAAAAAAATGATATTCTGAAAATCAGACAGTGTACAAAGAAACTTTAAAAATTTTTAATTCGTCTTCAACAGTCACCAAACCATCAATTTACATGTTACATGATTGGAATATTCTCATCTATTTAGCAGCTCTAGTGTTAGGCTAAGACTCTCCACCAATCTACTGGTTGGCAGAAACTTGAACTCAGCAACAAAGGTCTAAAAATTCGAGCGATAAAAATAGGAAAATAACGCCAGCAGACGTTCCTAGGTCGGTCTCCAATTGCCAATCTCAACGAGTATGTTTCACTAATACATATACCTCGCGTTGACTGTACTCTTCTGGCGGCAGGTGCTACTTCCCCATGCGAAAGAGTTGATTATTTGATGTAGGAGCAAATCAGGCGAAGACACTCTGTATCCAATGAGAACGCATGGATCGCGATATTTCACATCTTGGAAGACTGAAAACTTCGTTCAAGCAAGGAGCAGGTTTGGTAGAACATCAGTAGAATAGCGGATGGGAAAGATATTAAAAATTGCGTAATTTCCTTGTTGCAATATCTCAGGAATTTAATATCGTGCGTGATACTCCGTGTCCAACGAGTAAATCATAAAAAACCTAAATTGTGATCATTGAAATATTTAACAAAATTTGAGGTAGTTAATTTTATTCGCTATATTCAACGTTGTATTCCATCTATTATAAAAAGATAATTACTAAACCTAGCGACGAGCGCTTTTGCCAACAGAATACATCGATGTACAGTCGAGTAAGTCGGCAGATTTACCATGATTTAGTGATGAAAATAATTAACAAAAATAATCAATCTACTATTTAAGCTATCGTAGGCTATACGTGTCCCTTATTATTACTATTATTAGCATCATTAGTCCCCCTATGAAAGTTTGAAAGAGCTAGAGTTACAAGAAGAGCTTCCAGTAACAAATAACATTTTGAGCTGAAGAAAAGAAAAAATAGAAGAGACTGTGCTCGAGTAGGTATTCGTTGAGGGTCGATTTTTTAACAGGAAGCAGAGAAAATTTTTATATACAAAAAACTGAAGTGACGAGCAAGCTTCTCAATGTCCATGTATATGTTATACTAGGTAGCTGAGGACACCTCCTTAGAAAGCTTACTGTAGCGACACTGGTACTACAGGCCTTGAACATGTCATGAGCTCGGAAACCCTGCTTTTTCATTCAGGAGTCCCAAGTTCCCACGGTACACTGAAGGCTTTGCCCTGTAGTGCATGTGCTTATGGATGGAGGAGAGCGATGGGACGAGGGTCGAAAGAGTGAAAAATAAGACGGCGAAAATTTTAGCCATTTTATAGATAAGGTTAGTTAGAACAAAGTAGTATCCTGTGAAATATACGTTTAAACGTGAAGGAAATTGTTTTCTTTTCGAACAATTAAATGAAAAACAAGCGTTACATTTTTAACCCACTCTTTTACAACATGAACCATACGGGCTGACTGAAACTAGAGCGAAATTCAAATTATTAATAGGCATTCGTTGGCCATTATTTTGTCCGTAAATTGTACACGAGACCGCTGTAGAATTGGACCAGCATCGTCGACTGAATGAAAAAGAGCAGACGTTACGCTGCTGGTTGTTATAGCGAAGAGGACCATTACGAGACGCAGTCCACCGTGATCAATTAAAGTGTGCACAGAACGAGTGTTCCCGCATGTAAAAGCCCAGGACGATGCTTCAAATTGCAAGAAGAGGAGGTAAAAGCATACTTCTTATTATTACACGAGGAAATCTTATAGAAACATTCATCCTCTTTCAGGGAGCTGGAACTCAACTCACTGGAGAGCCGTGCAGTAAATTCAGCGTGAGCTTAGGTATTGTGTAGTCCATGACTCGCGGCGGTCAACGCTAAACAAACCAAAACTTACGAAGGTCATTGAATGATAACTACAATTTATTCATGGTTCTAAATAATAATCACGCAATTATACGTCATTATTCTACTAGATTTTAGTTGTACGAGACTTTGTATTCCGTATGAAAGAACAAACTGAAACATGTCAAGAGTTCTATCGGTTCGTTCCTACCGATCATTCGCCATCAAGATGCGCGTACAGTCAAGAAAGAAAAAAACGATGAGCGCCAAGTTGAGCTTTAAATGCAAATGAAGAGCGACTTTAATCTAGTTGGGGAGAAGTTTTGGCGTTCAGGTTTGCGTGGCGTTCGCATTCAGAGGATTTGTTAGCGACTGGAAGCAGTTTATGCAAGTTGTGCTGGAGACACAAATATTGTCAAGCTGTGTAGAAGACACAAATATTGTCAAGTTGTGTTGGGGACACAAATATTGTCAAGTCCTGAGAGCGATATTTGTCCCGAGGGGACCGAGAGACCGCTCATTGACGATTATATAAAGCCAGCTGCGACAGCAGCAGTTAGAGCCATAATTTAAAGAGCAATAAAGAGCGACATTTTCTATAAAAAAAGCACTTGCCAGACATAATGCAAAGGCCCACAAAGAGCAATAGAATGAATATTTGAGGATTTCACCTAGATGCACGGTAAAATAAAACTCAATTTTTTTGTTTGAAAGCGCTTCCAGTGTCAGGTGCCCGCTCAGGTTTGAGGAAAAGAAGTCTTTAGTGAAACTATAATGCAAGAGCAACAGAAAATTTACCAGTCAAGAAAATGTGTTCGCTCTGTGATTCAATATGCTTGAAATTTTTTTTTTTGGCCTTATTATTTAAAAACTAAATAAAAATATCATTCCAGTCATAACTGAGTACCTAAAACTCCGTCCCAGCTTCATGGATTTAATTTAGTACGTGTTTCTTGCAATTAGAGAACCATGTTCATAACTTGTTAACAAAAATTCTTCGATTCACTTCCATTACCCGGAACAAAATCTATCGGGACTTCAATTTGAATATTTCAAAACTCACACCAAAAATCAATTTGATTTTAGATCTTGATTATTGAAATTTCGTATCTCAAGTTGATGCGAGTTAAGAAGTAACTATAACACTTTCTACTTGAGCATTGAAACACTGCCTCTGATCTCGGCACAATTAAACGCAATTGCCTAACAGGTACTGCTGATCAAACCATTTGCAACTATTTCTAACTCCAAAACTATGTTAATGTTTTGTAAAATAGTAATATTGTGACAATAACATTCTCGAACTAGTAAAAAATGAATTATGACATTAATTTCTCATAAAATAATACATAATGAAGGTAATGATAAATTTTATAATGAAACAATTTCTATTATTCAATATCAGCTGTTCTAATCGTACGTTATCATTTCGGTTGAAGTCGCTAATCTGCGATGCAGCTTTAGCACTCAAGAGAGACTACCCGAATCCGCAATGTGAGCGCTGAAGTCATGGAACACGTGAGGGTAGACAAGCTACCTGGAAGCTCACTACCGACAGCTTTCATTCTTCACTCTGCTGCGCACTCGAGCAATCGACAGCACTGCACAAACGCTTCTTGCACAAAAACGAACCGACAAATTTCATACTTTCGACATCGCTAAATTTGCAGCTCTTTATTTTTGAATCTTTTTGTGGAAATAAGCTCTGAACGACATGTTAGGCGTAAACTCTAAACACAGAAAAAAGTTTTTTTTGTGATAGTTTACAAGTTCTTCGTGTTTCATTTTTCAGTTAAATCTGATAAAAAAAATGTGTTCCAAAAATAATTATGGTAGACAACGTACTTGGATGCCTCATCAAACATATTTCAGACCATTTTGAATTATCTTAATTATCGAGTTATAATAGATTCTAGCACTAAAGGCAATTTCTGACAACAAAACTGTCAAAATCATCGAAATTTAGAAAGTTTGTTTAATCATGGTGGGTCAGTATCAGTCATCTTGATAACGGCATCGAATTCTGGGTGTCATCATTTAAGAATTTTTTAGTAGACAGACATAGAATGAAGCCATAGGAACGAGCTTTTTGGCCCATTCTTGGGTCGGTACCTAAGAAGTTCTCCAATAAAGACAAATACAGTAATTATTATCAGTATTTATTTTGAAGCGCCTTTAATCGAAAAACTCTATAGTATAAGTATTATACGCTCAATAAGACCAGCATTTCGAATATAAAGGAAATCTAACGCATTAGAGTTAATTTTAAATTCTTAAATCCGAGCGCTGGAGTTCAATATTTTTCAAGCAAGGTTGGACGCCCCTGCGCATCTCCTTAAAAGTTCAACAGCTAATTTAATTCAAAATTCATGTGTGCGACGGAAACTTGACAGCCGACTGAGTGGTCAACAGGGCTTGGTGTGGAAGAAATTCATTTCTGATTTTACATTGAACGGAAATGAACACAAATAGCGTATCTCAGCCAATCGTAATTTGAAACGTTCGTTCGAAGTATACTTCCGACTGATATCGTACTACACGGTGTATAATAGCACGACGGAAAAGAATTATTAAGATAGATTAATTCAATGAAAACGTAACAGTAATTTCGAGTTTATGTTCCTACTTCTAGTATGTCAGACAAACTGTAAACCTGGAGAACATAGGAGGAGAAAACATTAAAAATCATGAAGTGATGTATAGAATACAATTTTAATTAAAATAAATATATTTGTTTTTATTTGAAACCTAAATGAAAGTCAAGGAATAAAGAAAAAGTAACCCACTGGTCTTCAGGGCAAGCAGAATGTAAAGGGAATCAATAAGGTAAAGACATGGTAGGAGTATCTTTAGACAAGCGCATCGGGAAATCTGATTCCAAGGTCTCCGACTGAATACAAACGAAGCATGGCAGGCAAGAGGCGCCCAGATGGCGGCTACAGCAGGTAAGCTGCAACTCTCTTGGCCCTTTCGCTTATCTGCTCCGAACCACAAGAAGCATGATAGTTCCTCGAGTTTTCTATAGCTTGTGCGCTTGTTTTCACATTCACTCGTCTCATTCTGCATTAAAATACGGCAAAATGTTCAATCATAGGTCACTGAAATCGCCGAAGCAAGAAAATTGTTCCCAGAAAGTAGCACAAGCACCAAAACTATGCTAGAAAAAAGAAGACCACCACATTACTCATAAACCGCGACGTTATTCACGAAATGCATGGAAAATATAGACCTTTACAGTTTTATTGCTTTCTTCTTGGGAGAAATTCAAAAACTGCATTAATTCTTTGTACCTATTTTAGCACGAGCGGGGCTTCAAATTATATTGATTTTTGTCTTCAATGTTTGGATCCCCACTGAATGAAAATCGCTTTGCGAAGAGTATTTTCAAGTTGAAAACTACAAATTTCTCTGCCGTTTTTTTCAGGTCATTCAGAAACTCCACACATTTAAATAATATAAAAAACAGACGATTTCAGCCTCACTGGGCCAAGTGTTTGAAATTCAACTAGTACTCCAACATTTAGTATGTACCTTATGCAGATGCCTAATTATTATTAATATTAACGATGCATTTCAGTTCCCTCAATAGCCTGCACATTCTCAATGTCATCAGAAATGCAACAGATGCAAATTACGGACCAAACTGCGCCTCAAATTATATTTTTTTAAGCACGATTTACCTTACTAACCACGATGAAGTCCAAGTATCGCGCATGAATTTCAAAGAAATAGTTCCAAAAAAACTCCCCAATTTTCGCAGTAATGTTGACTGTGACTTGAGCGAAATCCTTTATACTAGGAAACAAGTTTCTAAGATTTAAACTGAAGTTTCTTAGTCATGTAACCAATTTCTTAACGACATCTCGTGAGAACTAACTTTGAAACACACAAGCTCGTCGTTAGCCAAAATAAATAATTCTCAAAAAATTTTACGCAGTTCGCTGAGTTTAAGTCAACCAAAAATACAGTCACTTTCAGGGTAGCATGATAACATCAAATGCTTGTCCTCCAATCAGCTTTTTTCCTACTTTTTAATAATGAATAATAGATTGTTGTTTCAAAATAAGCAATTTTTCTTAGACGTAAATAGTTTTTGAACGACCTATTAAAGAGATGGATTAATCAATCCTGCAATCGAAGACTTTCAGTCCCAAGAATTTATTCAAGAATTGGAAGTCGCAGACTTCAAGATCCTACTTCTGTAATTTCATTGAGAGCAATGAATGAATCGGTGAGCCCTGCAGGACTCGGCAGCAGAATTTCCTTCCCCCTCTCAGTCCTACAACCAGCGACAACTCTAGTGGATTCTTTCCCAGGCTAACAAAAACGTGAACATATTAGACTCGTATTCGAGAGAAATTTTACAAGCATTGGTGAGCCATTTCTCGTTTTTCCAAACTGAAATCTAAACTATTCGACATTTGGAGCTGAATTTAGAAAAAGGTAATATGGAGGGATAATAATCCCCAGGGTATTCCACACAGCTTTGTCTTTCATTGAATGCCCTTCACGAGCTCTGTGCAGTTAAAGAGAGCTTTTTCTACAGGGTACAACAAAATGATGTGACACATGTAGATTGTTAGCGTACACTGTTGAACGAAATAAAAGCCAAATATGGTATAGAACGAGAAATATGCTAAGAAAAAATAAAGAATAATAAAAAGATGACACTACACATACACTTACAAAATATAAACAGATTCTTCGTTCGTTGCTTTAATTCGGTTTGATTAAACCTTTAACTGCATCCGATAACGCGTCATCATCCTGTTTATCAACTCATCGCCCGGGCACGGTAGCTCCAGAGCTGGACGAACACATTTATTATATTTCCTTTGTATTACACATGACTGAACTGCGATTATTTTTATGCAATTTCCGTTCATCATAAAACGAATACGAAAAATAATATACACTTGTGGTAGAATTAGCTTACTTCATGTGTGCTTAATTCGGGGAATCTAAGAAATTATTTGAACTCTGTTCTTTCTAAAAGTAGTCTAATGTTATGCTATATGATCAAACTGCTGCCCAATTTGTTTTCGAAGAAATGAAATTTATGCAACTTTCAATGTTTTGGAACTACGAGAGTAAATCGACTATTTATTCATTTGTAAGAGCGTTATTTTAGTACACACAAACGAATTGCATTGCGTCAAAAAAAAAAAAGGTTTGAACGCAAAAAAATTCCTCAGGTTGCATTCCTAACTTCAAGCATGACTATTCGCATATTTTAAGAAGGCACTACGCCAAAATTAATTTGAACTTCAGTTGCTTTGAGCTTTTGAAGATATTCCAGCAAACTGAAAAAGTTATCCGTGCCAAATCATTGGTTACAAATTACTAGAGCCTTCATAAGATAGAGTTAACACATAAACTGTAACACGTTATATAACACAGTCTATTTTCATTGTGCTTTCCTCCAAGTCGTTTTATTGAAATCTCATGCAGAACGGCTGACCACACGATGAGAGAATTTCAGAGAAGACTTCTTCAAAGCCCCGACAATACATTTTTCAGCGGAAATTTCCCCCGTAGAGCAATACATGAACTGCCGCGCCGACACCCCGCAAAAGGGCTGCTCGTTCCAGCTAACACGGCACCATATCGATCTCCGTAATGGCATGTAAATGAATACTGACACGGCAATAGTTCGTAGGACGGTGAAGCGGCGGCAGCTCCTGTCGACACCTCCCCTACACAATGAACTTCGTACAAAAGGAAGGCGCACGTCTGTACGACGGACGTGAAAGGGTGTAAGCTAGACTCGTAAAGAACTTAACGTGAGACCTGGCTATGAACCCTTCCATCTACAGAACCAGGTTTTGTTGCAGTAATCGAGTCAAAGAAAAATAAGTGCTTTCTTACGAATCAATAACGTGCATCTTCGTTAGGGATTAGCAGAACGTCATGAACATTCATAACGATGTGGAGATTAAATTTAATCATTGAGTGTGACTTCTACCGTACCTACATACTATGATATAAACAGTCCTATCAGTTCATTTCAAATGATATAAGATAATAGAAATAGAGTAACTAAACAAAAACTGTACACTCACAAAGCAAGCACCTTCCATACAGAATAATTAAACTCTGACTCAAAATAGAGAGAAGTAAAAATTTTTTTGTCAATCAAGCTTGCGGGTTGCGAGCAAGAAGCCGCACATTAATTGCTGCCTACCACATACCGTAACTCAAAAAGGCGCGCTATTCTACAGAGATCTTCACTTTTCTGTCCGAGCCCGCAACCCTATAGTCCAAGACTTGCCTCAAAACATTTATTAAACTCACTCGTGAATTAATCATGAAGTCCGCATATTATTTACTTTCCGTGCTCGCGGAGCCTAAGCCCTACATGAATACATATACAAGAGCACACTGAGAGGCCCTGTTCTCGGACGACCAATGTCTGGCAAATCATATGCTATGGGATTTGGAGAGATGACAGCTGCGCTGTCTCAGTGAAGACTCCTTATGCTAGGCAAGCTCTTGGTGATAGCTGCTGACATCTTACACAGCAAGCGCACGGAGTATCACATTCAGAAATGCTATGTGGCACCGTCAAGACAGTTAAAGACGTATTATTGTGTTCGCATGGCGAAAGAGAAATTCCCAGAAAACTTGAAATATCTCACTCTAGTTGAAGAGATACGTTATTCATATTCATGAATATTAACATTACATTGTTGGATTGAGTTCTAGGAAAATCATGAATCCAAAATTGTTTGTGCCTATCTCTCACAACTTCTCAATAAAGTAGAAATTGATAAAAATGCAGAATTAAAAGTAACTTTAGAAATCACTTCCGTTAAACGTTGGTCATTCACTCTAGAAGAAAAACTTTTTTAGCTACTAACAGATTTACTATGTAGCTGATAAACAGCTAATTCCCTCAACAGTTTAACTTAAATTTTGTGAATAATGTTTACATAGACTGCAGCACACACCTTGGAGGAGGGCAAGTTTTAACGAAGCCCATAGATGATCATAGACTATAAATGACGCTGATAACAGTTGTAAGTAAGTAAAATAAGTGATTGAATTCAATGTGAATGTAGTACAAGCACAAATTTGTTACTACAAAGATAACTAATATTATGTCATTCAGCGAATAATCTCAGTTTTCGCTGGTCATCATCATAGGGAAACTCAGTAAATACTTATTAATAGAGACAGTACATCGTCCAAAATTTATATGATTGAATTAGTATAGCTCGTGATAACTGGAGAAAAAAGACTAGAAAGTGTATATGGGGATACAAAAATATCAACAGACAATCATGCAAGAGATTGCTCTCCTCTTGCGTGGTGAAAAGTCTTTCGAAGGAGAGGGAGGAAAGGAATTAGGAGATAGAAGACCGCAGAAGAGTTCATTAATAATAGACTTCTGCAAGAAACTTTGCTGATTGCGGCATGAAGAGCTGTAGATACTCTTGACCAGCACCATTTCCTCACTGTACACTGGCGAGCACTCCCACCAACACACAACACCCTTCAAAGTACAGCTCCAAAAAATGGAATTCAATTTGCAAACAGGCGTTGACAGAACAATAGTAAAATATTTCTAAATTCCATTGAACTTTGAAAGTGAAAACACTTGAATAGAAACTCACTTTATAGTTATTTCCATTTCTAAACGACACGCTGACTATTTATAACACTTTCGTTCGAAAATTCTGTTAAAGTCAGTAACCGTAGCTATGACATCATTCGACCGTTTTCGTAACCTACGCAACAAAAAATTTAAAATAATTCATGTTTTTTTAGAAACGCTATAACCTAGAATGACTCATTCAAATCAGGTTCCGTCCATACCATCTCAGATATCAATAAATTTTTAGCCACTGAAATCAAATTCAAAACCTTCAGTTGTACAGTACAAACAGTAGGGTGATAAAAAATAAGAAGGAATAAAATATTTTGCTTCTCTTAAAATGAGGAACACTTTATCACCAATATCAGCAAAACTACCGCATTTTTTTCAAGGCAAGAATTTTTTGAAAATTTGATAATCTTGTAAATGATAGTGGGCAACTGAAACTTACCTCCTGAGCGACGATCAAATTATTTTTTGTGAGTATCATTCTTGAATTATCATGCGAGTTAGTAGTTTCAATATCGATTCCATCTTCGGGAGTAACTTCAGTTAAACGATGGGTGGAAATACTCTCTTCTTGCATTGATTTGAAATTGTCGCCGTCCTGAGAGACAGAGGTTTCAAGTCTCAAATTATTTTGACCATCACTTAGAGAGGCACTAGAACTTGGGATTGATTCTTTATATTCATCTACCTCCCAGTCAAACTGCATTATCTTCATGTTAGCTGATGACTGATGAGGTAATGAAATTGTGGCTTTCTGGTTTCCCGAAGCGGCAATGGATTTTCTATGGTCATATAAAGGTGACTCCTCGTCGACCTGCAGATAATTTAGACCAGCAGACAGCTGATGAGGTAAAGGCGACGTGGGCTTTGAGTTTTCAGAACCGCGTTCAGAAGAAAAGAGCTGAGCTGCAGACGTCGAATGCAACTGCAGGTCTGAAGTTCTGAAGGTGTCTGAGTCATCATCCAGTGAATGGACTTCTCGATCCATTTCGAAGGCTTCAGAAACACCCTGCGTCCTGAAAATTAATACAAGTTAATTAGGGCATAATTTCAAAATGGAATTTTTTTTTCGGGAAATCGAAACGAAAATTGAACAGTTTAAGGATTACATTTAATTACAAGAATATATGTATGTTGTTCACGATGGTAGTAATAGACTGTAGGTTATGTATTGGACAGTACCGAAAAATGAAATTATCATAGAGAAAGTGAATTAAATTTAGAATAATAAATTATCAGTAAGAAATTATCAGTCAATTTGAGTATCCACAGTTCAAACTTCTGACACTAAAAGGTAAAATGATTATAAATCAACTTCAACAAACTACTTTATTAAAAAAAATATATTGATGACGCCGTGTGAACTAAATATTAACTAGCGCACAATAATTCACTCACTTCGCGTGAGATTGAACACATTTTGGCATGTAATGTAGTCCTAGTCAGACAGTTTATGATGTAAAGGATTTCTCATCGGATTCCCGCTAAGATCACTTCCAGTGACAACGATCTCCTTCATGTGAGATCGATAGATGCGCCAAGCGTCTGGAAGGCTCGTCTTCCCCACTGAAGCATGTTATTGGGACTGACAGTGAGCGATGAATAAATGATTCTCATCATTACTCGCAAGCGCCTGTCACACGTCGGACGAATTCTCACCGCATATGACAAGATTATTATTCTTCAACAGAAGAAAATTACCAAAATATTCAGTTTACATTGAAAGAGAGAATGCGATCGAGTGAAGAAATTACAATACTAAGACATTACATCGTATTTAAGCCACTTGGATGCACATGACAAATTTTACGAAAAAACAGACCCAAAAATTTACAAGAAACTTAAAACGATCAAGTTTCAGAAATATACTAGTTTGTACACACGTATACTAACAATACTACGGAAAAAGTATTGATAGATTTGTCAACCCCTGATGCGTATATCGTAGCGATGGACGCTACACACGACATGAATATCAGATGTGTAATTGACTAAACACTCAGCAAAGTTGGACGCTAATCATTTAGCTAAAAACCAACAGGAAATGGAAATTTGTTCACGAATAGTTTTGTTTGTTTTACCTAAATTTCCCAAAGCTTTTGTATCAGCGAAATCTACAAATGAATTAACGAAAAGTTGTTAGAATTACCAGATTCATTAATGCATATGCGTTGAAAACAAGAATTTAAATGTTAAATTACGGTATTGAAAATAAATAAAAAACACTAACATTCCAAACAAATACTGATTATATTTTGATATGGCAACACATCTCACTGGCTTGTTATAAAATCATAGAACTATTAAGCGTCGTTAGAAATAATTAAAAGTCATTAAAATAAAATTAACACATTAGAAATAATGTTGCAGGGTTCAGAGTAGCAAACCCTTTCATTCATTCTAATTAAACAAAGTTCCACTTGAACATGTTGCAAATTTTGATGAATTACTTAACAAACACACGAAACCAGACGGCTTTGAATTTGTGCTACAGGTAACAAGTTTTTGGCACAATACAATTGTAAATAATAAGTGTCAAAGTCGTAAGTCTACCGATTTAAACTGGTATATTTTTGATATTTTTGTTGCATAGCGCTGTGTATGGAGAAAAAGTAAAATAAATAATATTGACGAGACGAGAGAGGGATCAATTTAAATAAATAGCCAAGGAGGAACTCATTGTCTTTCTACATCTTGAGAAAGACTTTCTCGCTCTACTGTCCACCTCAACCTATTTCAACTCTACTACAAATAAAATGTTTGTTCTGACTTGTAGTGCTTTTTTATAAGCTCAGAGAGTGAACAGGTAATTAAAAAAATGATCATCCTAAAAGCTTGATACCAACAATTGTTGTCCTTAATTCTTGTCGTTGAATTTCTAACTGAGTATGACAAGTTCAAGAAAAAAGCGAACTATGACTGGGATACCAATAAAAAATGTAGCGTTAATCCCCTTGTGAGTTCAGGACAGTTAATAAAGCGGAAATGAAGTGGTCATTGGTTATTGCTGGCCAATACAAGGAGCTGGTTACTGGAGTTCATAGATATGACAGTGTGACGAATAGGAGCTTATACTTGACATATGGAAACAATTTTCATGCTGATTATATGTTAATATGTAGAAGGAGCACCTCAATATTTATGGGGGTAACAAGTTTACGGTAGAAATAAGGAGACTATTTTTATACTGATTGTATAAAGCCCTGAACGGCTAAAGGAGTACCTGAATATCGACGGGACAGATAAACTATTGGTAGATACATGATACATAGAAACAATATTCATATCGATTTTATTTCTGATGGAAGAAAGAATATATCTGTGTCACATTTGTGCACTCTTCAAGCTAGGAAAATATGTGTTTTTTGCCGTTGCTAATTACGCGTGAAAATATTACAGAAATAGTATTCAATGAGTAATTTAGTAATGTACAATTATCTTTAATGGTGTATTTAAACCAGAAACCTAGAAACGACGTTTCAAACGTAAAAAAAGTTACATTTCAATAAAAAGTGTTTGTTAATAATAATAATATTAACCATAATTATTATATCATGCAGAGAATTGACACTAAAATATAACGAAACGCAAAATGTTCAGAAAACGATATTCACATCATGAAATCACAAATTTTTTATTGTTAGGTTAGAAAGTTTTCATTTAATTTTAAAAATGAGCGCACACACACGCACACACGAGAAGATACTTCAATTTTTAAAGCTGTTTCTTCAAGTCTCAGAACTGAAGTTAGCAAGAAAAAGGCAGTGGCCACTAAGGAACAATTCTGTACTCTAAGAATATTCATTCAACAGGTGCAGGAGACTCATCCCCGTAGTATTTATACAGAGCTGACTAGAAAAAATTGTACATTTATTTGCATTTACCTCAGAACCAATGTTGGTCAGCGTGCATAATTATGCAATGTTTAGTCGAACAAATATACAAAACATGAATGTCTTAGTATTAGAAGCGTACAAAAGAATTTTTTTCAAAATTACTTATTGTACCCGGTGGCTTATTGGCCGTGAAGATTTCGCAGCTATGCTAGTGACACTGGCTACTTATATCAAGGATAAAGACAGAAAAGTGCAAAACATTTACGTTTCAACACAACGTTCCAAGGTCATGAGATGCGTTGACACTTGGCCCTTTTGAATAATCAACGATTGCGGTACAATGAACTTCACGCATTTAAAAAATATATTTCTGATGCTGGGAGAAAAATTCAGCGATACACATTTCTATAACTAACATCATAGATAAATTCATGAATCTCAAATAAATTGAACATTTTCTCTAACTCAAAGAAATTTCGTAAAATACATAACTTATGCCAGAGAAAAGTTTTCGAATATTTAAATATCTATTTGAATTTTGCTACGAGGTCACTGGCTTAAATTGAACTTCAACATCACCTCAAGCTATTGCCTGATAAGAGTATCAGGCTCTTAAAAAACAGATTTTTTGTAATTACGTAGAAGTGACGAGAGAGCAAAATTGAAACAAAGTTCAGGGTAAATTATTGTGCACCTTTTGGAATGGCCTAGATACAAGGTTGGCGTCAAAGTTCGGGTTTAGATTGAACTTGACAGTATAGGCAAGATATACATAAAATACTAGCTTTTGATCGACGAAGGTTAGAATCAATCTTAAATTGTTAAAATATTGAAGTTTGAACATGATGTGTTTGAGACTTTAAATAGAATTCCTTTAGCCTTGTTACATTTTTTGGCACCTACTGCTAAACTCGTACATTTGAAGTGGCTCACAATGAATACACCAATTAACTAATCCCAGTAATATTTCAATATGTATGTTTATTGAATTATAAAATACAGCGCCACCCTTATTTTTCAAGCTCCTGCCCTTTTTAAGTTAATGAAAATATAATCGTAAGTACGAATCAGTTCCTTCTATTTAGGAAATGTTATCAAAAAATTAATTCCCCATTTGATTCAGGCTGGGTAAGAAATAGAGTAAATTCACCACATCACATGGCCGTGGAAGTCAATCGTGCCAATGTACCTGTCCATTCCTACAAAATTTAATGAATTTTCCTTATCGTGTAGGAAATAAAAACATGATATCACTCGTAAATTATCGAGAAAGATGTGTATAAGAAACCTTTATAACTACCAGTCTTCTCATGATAGAAAGATAGTGTAGGGTTAAATCAGAGCGTAAATTCCCAAAAGTGGGACGTTTTGAATTTCAATCTGAGTCGAACCTGGAAATTAGGCTAACTTTCCTTTGACTGTGACCGTGCCGCGAGCAAATTGCAGTTCGGTGAGACCGAGTGCTTCGATGGAGGCAGGGAGTCCAGAATTACTTCATTATCATCATTGGCTTCGAACAGTCAACAACAACAGGCCCAGAATTGCGCTCCTCACACAAGAGAGGCTGTACTTACGCGGAGCTGAAATGTCATTCGCAATATAACTCATACGTACAGTGCAAGTAAGGCGCGAGATTTGTTTTAAATGTTTTTAGCGCATGAACACAGTTCTGTTCGATATCAGTCTGCATGTAAGATGGAAATGATGAACTTATTGCTCTAGACTCGTATTGTTCTGCAAAAATTTGTGCCGTCAAGTTGTTCCAGAAATTTTTGAAATTAAGCGATCAGAAAAAATATATATATATATATTCGAAACTGAAAAAATTAATTAACAGCTGTTATCAATGTGTTTATAAACTTTTACTCCTGATAATCTCCGATACAATGTTGTAAGAGAGCTTGGACTGAAAAATTTTTCAGCGATTTTATTTCGAGATGTTTTACACAAATCTCAGATTATTTAAGTTCGATTATGAAGTTTGATTACTTTTTCTGAAGAAGGTTTAAATGATGGAAAGCCCCCTAAAAATTATGTGCCTTTACGCTATCAAATTTTCGTATGTTATTGGAGTGAAAAACATGAAAAATATGAGTTTTCTCGAATTAAGGCATTAAATAATTTTTCCGTTCTTGGCTTTGAAATCTCATTTCTTTGTGTTTCTACCATCCGTGGAAAACTTTCGGTGATCACACACCCATGTTTCCATCATAAATAAAATAAAATAAAAAGAACAAGCATGTTTTTGCAAAATTAATTATTAGATAGTATTTTGCCGGAGACTTGGGGGAGTGGGAGCACTTCTCTTTGAAGTTCTTCATTATAATTGACTACCCTCGACTCGGGAATAAATTCGAAGGAACACCTAACCATCATCTACGTAACCTAGATATGACCCGAGTTCACAGTGGTTTGAAAGTGTGAAAGTGAAAGTACCAGCGCATACTGACATTTTCCAATTTCAAATATATTCTTGCTAGTAATGGGGATGAGCATATTTCCCATATCCATTGTTTCCACATCGATTGATTTTTTTCAAAAGCTATTCATTCCTGCATTGTTTAAGTCGTGATTACAAATCATGTCATTCAAGTCAAACAATCACATGCATTGAAACATAAAGGATCTTCATACGCAACATATAGCCACTCAGAAATCAAGCTCACAAAAACTCTACGGACATCACTACACACATTTAACTTACGTTTCTCCACAATAATTAAGTTCACGGTTTGAACTTTGAAACGTAAAAGCATACGGCATCACGTAATATCTGATAAATATAACATTATAATAAAATAAAAAACCATGGTGAATGTGTAACTTCTCAGTTTCACGCTCGATACCTTGAAACCTTGAACCGCTTGAAATTAAATTTAACCAACGGAATACAAAGAATATGAGCATTCACATAGAATGAAACTCAAACTTATAAAGAATATAAACGCGAAAGAAAAAATTCAAAAGCATATGGGAACCATACCTGCGCTATACCTGTGTATGACCTATTTTTGAGACATGTTTGAGTAATGCACGCCCGGCACAACAAAATGAAAATAACTCAATATTACTGCTCCATTATTCAATTCCCGGCCGACACCAGGAATTCGGCCTCGTTACCACGAGGCAGGCTCCGAATTATCAGTACGCTGCAGCAATTAAGAGCAAGCAGAAAGATTACTCAGGTCTCCTGAGAGATGGCGCTGGGGCCTCATTAAGAAAGCTCCTTTGCCGCTGATAATCTGGAGCAGCCACGTTTGTAGTTACAAATTTTAATTTAGGAGTCGCATATTTGCGATATGAGAAGAGTGATGGATGAAACGCTGTGCATTGTAGCAGAACACAATTCGTCTTACGCCTCAGGAGAAATATATTCCCGAGATTTCTGCCACGCGCTGAACGTTGGCGTAAGGCTGCTCTGTTCCTAAAAAGAAGCAAGTGGCTCGTTTGGTCTGCAGAAGAGTTTTATCGAACAATATTAATTAACTGACATTATAAATACACATTTCATAAAACACCATCATAAAATTTAATGGGTAGTGTATTTGAACGATTTCAACGATAACTTGTGTTAACACATTTTCTGCGAAGTGACCCACCGATGGGTCACTCAGGTTAGATTCTGCAATTTTTTCAAAGCTTTCTAGTGATTGTGTGTACAAAGCAAAGATTTGCACCGGCTAGGTATTCACACGAAACGTTAAAAAAGTATTTTTTACACGTATTTATTTTCTTAAATTTTTACACCCGAGGAATGTTATTACTCAGAAAACTGATCAAGCGTTTCTCGACAAAGAGTTTCCTAAAATTGTCGCCAATGTACGCAATATACGTAAACCAAAAACAGTGAATGTAGGTTCATAAACAGAGCGAAATGATGATTGGTGATTTGAAGCTAATAATATTAAAGTTGTGGCTTCATAACATTTCTACTCGATAGAAGTGTTTGTCACACAAGAATTCTGTGGAGTTTTGATCATAATTGAGCCAAAATTAGGACGCAAGTGCCGTGTGACACCGCCTGATACAGCTGGCAAGCAAAGGTTGTGTATGAATTTCATGGAGGAGAATTACTGACGAGATGGTACATACAAAACACTGACAAGGAAATTCGTGGTCACGATGAAACAACTGGACCAGGACGACCTTCACTTCAAGCATCTTGACGAGAATTTCAGAACGACCTGCAGTTGCCAAAATGTATATAGAACATAGATACAGAATGTTGTAGGAGAAATTGTTAGGATGCAAGTAGAAAAAACGTCTGACGATGAATCAGATTGAGTTTCTACCTCATATCAGCTAGGGTCATTACTAAGAGATGAGATACAACTTTTTATTCTGATTGTGATAGGCTCACAGTAGAAAAGTGCATCGACGATTTATAGAGCAGTAGATGACAAAAAAATACTATGGCAAAAAACAAAACTTAATACTGCATCTAATTTCAGGAGATCTCAGGAACTACCATTTTCTCGACTACACCACTGAAATATTAAGCCTTCCTGTTTCACCAAGCGGAAATTCTATGGATCAGTATCGGTCGCGCACTAAAGAGGATCACAAACATAACCTCCTGTGTCATCAACGCCGAACTGATCAAGTATTCATCGAGTTCGGAGAGGAGAGTTGTGGCGAATTAAAACTTGCCGGCGGTCCGGAGATCGTTTCGAGGCAATGGTTAAAGGCAAGAACGATTATTTTGAGTAGTTCTATGCGTTGATAAATGAATGGTCCTGTCTACCATAGTACTTCTATTATGTGTATGACTTGTGTTCATTTGCAAGTGTCTATCATAAAAAGACAATTCAGAAGTACAGTTTTTGTAAAACTCTACGGATATTGCTTCATTTATTTCGTTAATTCGCTCCCTGGCTATTGGAGTTGACGGTTTGACCACTTACATCGTTCCCGCTGTCCTCTTTTCAAGGCACCTTGGCATAGTTCAAGTACAAGTTCAAACTATGTTTCTGAGACTCAATAATTTTGCAGTTTCATTTGATTATGTCAGCATTCAGTAAGCAAATGGGGCAAGCGTTGCTCAAACAGATGAAAAAATAAAGCGAGAGCAAGAAAAAATCATCAAAACCACGCGTCTAAAAACTTAAAATGTGGACAAATTTTACAAAGCAAGGGTAAAAATTACAATCCATAGAGTGCTGAATCTTTTACATACTTCAGACTGCTCTGACCCCTGTTTGCAGTCTCAGGCTCATGAAGAACAACTTCAATCAGCTCAAGCTTTGTGTGTTTGAGCTAACTCTCGAGTTTAGAATTTTTAAATTACTGCGTGCATTAACATGAATCACAAGTTCTACTTTGAACCCGTTTTTCGAGAGCCTTTCATATTTCAATTATGAATGAAATTTTAGCAGTGAACAAGCAAAAAAATCTTTGTGGAGAGTGCGGACGAACAAGTTTACGATAGTCATTTACTTATCATTAAAAATCAGTATTTTTGTATATATAGAATCCATTATCACGTGTACTTTTATCAGGATCTCATTTTATGTACGCGACTGCTACCAATAATTTCTTGCAAAGTACTGCACAACCCCTTTACGATGCCAGCAGCAATCACTGATTGTTTTCTCACTAAGCTCTCGTTTTCTTGGCAGTGGTGTCTGAGTTACAAGATAGTGAAACATAGGAACT
Organism: Trinorchestia longiramus; assembly: GCA_006783055.1. NCBI lineage: Eukaryota > Metazoa > Arthropoda > Malacostraca > Amphipoda > Talitridae > Trinorchestia > Trinorchestia longiramus. The sequence goes on from VCRD01000532.1 coordinate 332,910, forward strand.
CGATCTAAAGCTGAAAGTTTGCCAGCTTTCGAAAGAATTGTTATAATAAAGATATGGATGGATTATAATTTCTTTCTCTACGAGGAATAACACTGCAAACAATATCGGATCCGATCAAAACAGCTTCCATTAGAAGAAAATAACACTAGGAATAATGGCAAACCATTCCGCACCTAATGTTCCGTGGAGAAGGCGCGTATTAACCGTTGGGCCATTGGATGATGGCCCCCGTGGTGAACAAGCAAAGGCCTTTGCGGCCTACGGAGTGTCTCCCTCATAGAGAGCACCAACAAAACCTACCAGGATTTCTAGCTCGGTGATAGACTGCCCAAATCTGTCCATGTGAACCCTAAAGAATTGCCTTCAATAAAAAAGCCTATAAATTATTGCTCTCGAGTGAGGCCGTTACCTCAATAAACCAAAGAAATCCACGCCAGTCGCAAAAAGCAGATTCCCTGAGATGATCGATGCAGCGTTCGCCCTCCATGGTTAGACAAGCTTCTTCACAGTGACCACTTCAGTGGTCATTACGATCTAGCTCAGCTATTTTCTCTTCTTATGGATCTATGCAAGAAGGCTAGGATTTTATCCTTAAGCTTGGATTTCAGCTAAAATCTTACAACATATAACAAGATGAAATTATTCAACCCGTTCCAAAAACAAATAAATTTATGCTGTTTATACGGGAAAACGAATTATTCATTGAAATCGTAAGTAATTCGCCTGTTCAATATTCCCTTTATTCCCTTATAAACTTCTAAAGAGAATTTTTTAAAATTCACTGTACCATTTTGTTGTGGCATCGACTACTTGATTTACAATCTACTAAATTAAGTGTGCATCATTAATGGGTTTGATGCTTCTCATTTTCATTGAAGTACTTACTGGTAAAGATCAACTGAACACGCCAAGAAGGTACATAATTTTTTGTGTATCTTTGAAACCAGTATTCTCAAAAAAAACGTACATTCGTATTACATACACGGAGAACTAGTAACACAGCTACATTTAATTTCCATTCTGTGCTGTCAACAACAGCATCCATGGCTGCCAACAACAGCATCCATGGGCTGCCAACAACAGCATC
>VCRD01000533.1:3800-16447 GCA_006783055.1 Trinorchestia longiramus
GTGATAGGTAGCAGTACTTTGTTGGTGTAGTGGAGTGCGTGAGTGATGGTGTGATAGGTAGCAGTGCTTTGTTGGTGTAGTGGAGTGCGTGAGTGATGGTGTGATAGGTAGCAGGGCTTAGTTAGTGTAGGTGGAGTGAGTAATGGTATAACATGATACATTTTTTGTTGTTAACTATATTTCTCGAAGTATTATGCCGGCAGATTTTTACGGTGGATTGGTAAGGTATCTGCTCCCAAAAATCTATCGGTGGAAGGAATTTTTAAGCTTTGAAGACTTGTTTCTTTTTGCTGGAATCTTATTTCTGAGGACAACTCCACATTACGAGAAAGAAAAGAACGAGATTCTAAGTTTCAGTATTTCCATTTTATCAAACTCATGAACGACTGAAATGACAGTGTAACACGTTAATGCGTTCGTTGAACAAATTCATATCTTACTTTCTGGTGCATCTTCTGACAGGACTCAGAGAAAGTATTAGTAAAAGAAAACAGTCAGAAAAGTAGGAACAAGACGGTAAAGCATAAGGACAAATATAGATTGAAGTGAGTGAGAGTGATAAGCTACGAGCGTGTATTAAATGTTAGAGGTCAAAAAATAATTCAATTTTCTTTGTTTCAATGCAACATTTGAACTCTCGATGATTTTGCCAGCCGAAGATACAAGCCAGCATTTTCATTAATGGAATTTGGTTTGCCTACATCTACAAACTAGGAATATTGTTCATGAACACGCCATATAACTGACACCAGCGACCGCTGAGGATGTGAAGCTGTCATGACACCTTGAAAAAACTGGTTTAAATTAACGTAGGCCACCTTCATTAGCGCAGTCATTCGAGTATGAGTAGGAAGAACAAGTCATGTGTTTGTGCTGTTCTTTGTGTATTCTATGCCCGTTGTAATATCAAAATAATTCTGAGAGTAAAAAATCCCTTGTGAGAGTAACAAATAGGTGTGTATGTCATCTTTCAGGCAAATTTAAGAAGAGATTTATGGTCTCAATTTAGCCAAAATGCACAAAGGAAAAAAACTTCTTCGAAAATATTTATTTCTTAGTACGAAATAAGCGCATTAACCGAGCTAATTTTTATTAAGTAAGAAGCGTTAAGAATAAGAAGACTTTACGTAATATTTAACCGAGTCTTCAAAAATTCAACAAAAACATTTGATATGAAATCTTTTCTAATATTACCGAACTGCACAAAAAACGATTTAGTTGAGTATTAGTCATTACAGTTCAGTTGACACAAATAATATTTCACCACACTTTTTAATAATTCCATTTTCTTCGAAAATCCCCTTTTGCTCCTTTCATATTGTGAAATAAATTTGCGATAATCCACATCTATTGGAAAAGTTTGCTAAAGTAATAATTAGAAAATTAATTAAATGAAGATGCACGAATGTTTATTACCCCCTGAATTTATTGATCAGTAAGAAACCCACATCCTGACGCACAGCAGAAATTAGTGGAGACATGCTGACCGGGAGGCTGTATAATTTAAATAACATCTGACACTGAGCGTTCAAGCGAACTTTCATGTAACCAACGATATCAAAATACAAATTGAAAGAGTTTTATGTTAACAGTAAGAATAATTGTGCAGGGCAAAACAATTTAACTCATAGGAAATAAGTGATGCGTGCATTCCCAATTTCACGTTAATATACTGCAGTTGCACACACACGAGAGACTGAAAAAAGTCAAATTGAGGTCCATTTTAGCACCAATTAACTTCTTCATTTCTGTTATAATTACGTTCATGTACAAGCCCAATCAATAATCGAGAAAAAGTGTGAAAGCTTAATTAGCATCAAATAAATGCAAACTTGGCTATTTTCACTCATTTTAATAAAACATTGATTGTAAAGCCCTCCCACTGCAGTGAAAGAGGAGCGTGTCCTCGATCGAACTTCAATTTAGAAATAAAAGAATTTGAGTCCACATGACTCTATTTCGGAACGGAACAAAGGCAGCTGTGTTTTTCCCATTCGCGTTGGGACATTTTTTATTTTGTGCCTTCGGGATTTGCAGCGGCCGGCGGCTGCCAGTCGGCTTAGGGAGGCCGGTTACCATCAAGGCTGAGGGGACGGTGGTGCTAGAGCGATATTTCCTCCGCCTGCTCGCGTGGGACGCGTTGTGTGAGCCTCAAATCAGGTGCTGTTATGAATAAAGACTCGTTTCAATTTGACACTTTTAATTGAGATGTTGTCAGACTGGTACAGGAGCACGCTCACTAAGTTCAGAGGCCTCCAATGACATTTTTAAATTAATGGTCACATCGCGCAGCCAATGCGTTGTTTATCTTACCATAACCATTGCAGATGAGGTACTTAATATCATGTGGGTAGCAGAATGAATGAAATATATTATCTTAAGTGAAATGCAACTGTGCAGATGCAGTGCTTAAGTTAACGTGAATCTATAAGTCTGATATATACCTTAAAATAAATTGAATCCGTGTGAGTGACTGCCATTACATACGTCTTATGCACATGAGTTTATCAAAATTACACAAAAACATAGAACTTCAGTGCTATTTTATACGTGGTATACGTGAGTAGTTATTAAGAGAAAAAACACGTGAAAATGAATTCATCTACGCTTGAAGTGTTGGAAACTAACGATTACATCTACATCAGAAACTCACAAAATAATCTCATGTGTAATACTAACTGTGAATGCACGGAATAATTCAAGTTTCACGCTCCACTACGACACCAGTAGAGCCTCTAGCTGAGTGCGCTGGCCGTGCTGCTCACTAAGCTCATAACAGAAGCTTATGTTCAATGCAATTTTTATTATATTAACGATACAACGCTTGCACACGCGTTACGATACTCCATATTATGTAGTTCTCTATTTCAGGTAAAAATTTTCAGGGTCTTTTCACTGGTAAGCCGATTTTGAGGATTAACGTTTATTCACGGGTTGAATTTGTTTTCCAGATGTTGATGCGTGGGCAAACCAAGATGTTCCACCGGAGAAAAAAGTTATGATACCGTTTTGTTTTGTTGAAAATTGTAATTAAAAATTTCTTATAAAAGGCTGTATTGATTCCGTCCTTAATTCAATGATATATTAAAAACAATTAATATGGATTATATATTTACGTAATACATTGTCATTAATGAAATAATCTTCATTTTTGAGAAATAAATACTTCGAAACTAAGAAGCCTCAAGAAAAGGCCAAGTAGGTCCTGAATAAAACATGTAGTGTAAGGAAGTTCATCAAGACTCCAATTCAAAGAAGACAACACAAAGCAATGGAGCATGAGATCAAAATGAGAAGTATCATATGATTTGTAGGAAGTTGTCACCTCAAAAACGTAAATTCCAACTCGAAGAAAGAACTCAAGAAATAAATTGAACAGGCTTCAGAAAACATTACAGGATAAATATTTCTTGAGTTCAGTCTGCCAGAAATAGTTGTCTTGAAACTGAAGAAAGTAGATCGGTCTTATTGACCTGCTGATGATGGAGATGAACGAGCACAGGAGATCTTCTTTGTTGTCCGGGACAGTTTTTTTGCAACAGACATCATATCTTGACTGGGATCTGGTACGTCTTCTAAAGCCTCTTTACTGCAAGTTTTTGAGTCCGTCGTCAAGCTGAAATGTGGAGTTCTCAAATGACGTGATCATCATTTTTTCTCAGTCTTCAATGCTCGTTCATTTGAAACCTAAGCATTGGATCGTTATTAGGCTCATTTTTATTGACCAAAGCTTTAATAAACAAATCCACGACAAAAACAGACAGAAAATACGATATGCTTGTAGAGTTCTCAGTTGGACAGGTAGTGTTCGAGACATAGGTAGTTTTTGAATAAATATTTTCTTAAGAATAGAAACGCAGAAGGAAATACGTTGAACAAGAACACAGTCACATAGAAGATCAACTGCGTGAGAACAGAGCGTAATAAATGTGGAAATCTCAATAATGGTTTTTGAAATAAAACTCTACTGTAATAATGATAAAATCCGAGCATACAAAGAGAAAATGCTCCGTTGTTTTGCTAACTGTAGATTTTTCCTATCATTAAGTGAAATTCCATTAGTATTTTCAATAAATAATTAGCCCAAGAACGATGAGCTTCATTAGCTGTGTGGAGGCTGTCAGCTGTTGCTTCCACCTCCTTGGAACGTAAGCAAACCTCGACTCCATTCCCTGCAAGTCGAAAAAAGTTGACAAAAAGGAACTTCAGTGAGGTATTGGCATATTTCACTCATTACCGGTCAACGTATTTTTTGAGACCTATTTTGTATAACTGATATGAATGTGAAGTCATATAAAACGTTTATACCTTAATAAAATGAGACAGCTCTTTTTGAGAACAAACTCTATAGCGTTTACTCTTGAATTGATCCAGCAGAGTTGTGGGGGTTGTAGAAGATAAAAACAACCGACATTTTTCAGAAAAACATCATGGTTTAATTTTTCATTGATGGGTAAACTCTGTATTAGCACCCGAACTGAAAATGAGCGAAAAAGGGGAACAGAAGCTGCTGAAATCAAAAAGATTCATGATGCTCTGCTTAGAGCCTGGTCGGTTACCTGCTATCTTTACATGAGGAATGAGTGGAAGTGAAGAGAGAGCACTCGTAGCGTAACAGGGGGTAAGCCAGCTACCGCTGCAGCTAAAATCGAACGTCTCTCATTTATATGTAAAAGAACTTAAATGAATGACCAAAGAAAGTTACTGCTTGGTGAAATTAAGATTGGTTGAATAATCTTACTCATTTTCAGTCAGCGTCAATATTGGATCTCTGATGTTGAATGGAAAAGACACGGTGTTGAAAGGAGATCCGACACGAGCTCTAGGATAGATGTTGAATGTCACTTTTTCAATAGTTTATAACAACCAGAATTTTTTTTGAAGTTAGAATTTTAGAAAGGAAACTAGTGCTCGCTTTGCACGAGTATCAGCGGCATCACGGAAAGACAGGAAGTATAATTTTCCTGCTCTTCAAAAAAGTTTTCTTCAAGCAGCTACACTAGAAATTGTGTAACGGAAACTAACGTCTCAATCTCCATCACAGCGTTTTGTTGTGCGTGCAGGTACCCTTACGCTGAGCAGAGTACGCCTCAGTTCTTCAAAACTAAAAACTCGAGGAAACGAGCCGCTTTTGTTCTATAACTGGCATTGCCAGAATCTACTGGCCCAGCTTCACATAATTCTTAGAAGAAAAACTGCTGCGTCTCTCAGGTGCAGTCTTCCGGTCGAACAACTTCGTCGGTCGTGTTGCTTGTCTCTTCAATGTTTGGTGATGTTGTTGCTACCTTATCAAGAAGCCCTCACCACCACAATAGCATTAATATCAGGTCCATGTGGCGCTAAAATTCAAAACTAATGAGCAATGGCTGTCGCCACCGAGCGCGAGACTGGCCTTCTATATTGCGGAGCACATGAAAAATGAAGCTACGCTCCAGCCTTCTGGAGCAGCAGGACTACACCGACTGAGGTGTCGCTTTTGCTTCTAGTTAGTCAACAATGAATGCAGCCTCTGAAGCAGACCAAATAGGTTCACAAACAGCGGCAAACATAACAATAAAGTAGACTGAATGTATAAATAAGATTTTTGTAATAGGCTAGGAGGCACACGCTCAAGGACAAACCTTGTACAAAAGGCAGAGTTGGTTTATAAGTGAATATAACATCGGAAACAACCGTAAATGACGGCTGATTGTTAAGCGATTTAAAATATTTCTACTCCAATTGAACGATCTTGGCATACGATATTAGCAAAAAGACTTATTGGATATCTGATCCAAGTAAATATAAAACAGTATTTTTACAATCTATAAACGAAGCATGTAGGACTGGAAAAAAATGTGCTTATATCAAAAAGCAGATCATACAAAAACAAAATAAAATCAAGTGTAACATAAAATTAAGTGAAAAGAAATATTAATTCACCTATGAAGTTCGCAGAACATAACACATTTAAAAAAATACTTCATTGTTAAAGAGGTAATACACGCGTGACAAAATTGGACTTCATGGAGCCAGATAGATACGAGTATTTCAAGACGTAATCTATAACTCCTACTACAAGCAATATTTAATTCCGATCAGAGAAAACACATTTAAAAAACACAGATTTCATGGAGACAGTTACTTCTTACGTGAGGCAATAAGTGACTCCTACAAAAGACAATATTCAATCACTACAAGAACCAATATTCAATTCTTTCTGAGACAATGCACGAGTGAACAATATAGACTTCATGGAGCCAGACAGTACATTCCCACACAATCGTTCCGACAGAAACTGGAGCCACAAACACAGGACGCGAGTTTTTACGCAGATTTTGGTGACAAATAAAAGCGGCGCAGGCTTTGTATGACCGGAACATTTGTCATGGAGGCGTTCACGGATCAGGGGTACGTGATGGAGTCCCTGCAATATCAGAGGCCGCTGAAAAATACAGATGCAAGAGATCTGCAGCGACGAGCCCGTCTATTGAAGTCAAGAAAAATTTCCTCACGAGTTGACAGAACATATCGCGACAGGAGGCGAAAAATGGCGAAATAAATATTGGGAAGTGACTTTATGGTTTATGTAATAGAGTGGCGCCAAAATACGAAGCTGGGGGAGTTAAGAGATGCCAAATTTATTCGACGCTCAGCATTAAAAGTTTCGCTTCCCCGGTTCGAAAAATTTATGCGAGTTAAACCTCGATACGTTATGGAAATAATATTTTTATAGTTACAATGATTCAGAAAAAAATCCCAGAACATCTCAGACAACATACCAATAAGAGAATTCGGCAGCGTTGGTTTAAAAAGAAGGATTGGAGTACTAATTTTAGACTAAAAATACACAAATGAAAACTGAGTTTCTGAGCACGAAACTGCTGATCATTTTTTATGCAGATCAAAATACTACAACTCTTCTATTGTGCACGCATTAGAAATACTCTCAAAAAATGGTGTTCTTACTTTTATATCCTGAATTATAAACAATTAAGAACACTGAGAAGTCATGCAGCAAAGTAAGGATACCAATAAAAAGCGAAAAATTTCAAAACTCACTTTCATTGTTTTTGTATTTGAAGAAACATTATTAGTAGCTGCTTGCAAAACTAAAGGAGCATATGCCATGAACAACCTCAACAAAAATTCCACTGCATAATACAGATCCACAACATGCCCCACACTTACTTGCCTTGCATTCATGTAAATTAATAGATGTACATAGGTGTGGGGCAAAAATGTAGACTCATCAGCAACGGCATGTGCGTCATGAGATAAAGCTGAGAAGGTCTAAATAACTGATCAGTTTTCTATAACATTAATAAATTTATTGAGGAATAGTGAATTAGGCAGAAAACAGTTGAGAAAAATTGTCCTTTTTCATCAGGAATATGTATGATTCTTACCGCTAATTCTTCATTCACAAATAAAATCAAAACAACGCGATCAAAAGCAACCGGCTAGTATCACATTTTTCTAAAAAGTAACTGTTCAGAGCAAGCTTCTAGCTACAGTAAACAAAATACAAAAACATTTTTATGATCAAAGAGGAAGCTGCTCCACATATATTTACAATTTTTTAGGTTACAATGAACAGACCAGTGAATTTTACAGCAGATTAAAAAAATCAGGCTCTCTTTCGCTTCAAAATATCTACTTGAAAAAATGGTATGAAAAAATCTACCGGGCGAGTCGTTAGAACATAACTATGTATATTGGGGTGTCTCAGCGTTACTGGACCCGAAAACCAACTAATGCTCCTTAAAAATTGAGTTTTGGGTTTATATGCATCATGACATACACAACACAATGCTAAAAATGCTTGTAGCCGTTGATGCATAACTTGGTCATAAGGGCACATGAAAATTCAAGAATTAAGGTTGATCACGTGAAAAAAATAGTTTTTAAAAATAAACATTGTAAGCTAAGTAGGACAACTTTAATCTACTGTAAAACGAGGGATTGGTGTTTTTCCTACTACTAAAACTTTTGGATTTTTCCTGTTTCTTGTGAGGTCCAGTAACGCTGGGACACCCTGTATGTATTAGGGTGTAATTATAATATTTCTGTTTAGGGTACCTAATAGAACACACACCTCCCTACATTAGGTAGCAGTGGTGGGTGCGATGACAATGATATTTCAAATGAAAACATTAATAAACCAAATCTTTTTTACCTTTATCTTAAAAAACTTAAAAACATCGTAGAAAAAATTAAAAATTCGTAAAAAAATTTAGAAAAAATATCAAATTCAATGTTTATCCTGTCTGTTCACGTTATAAAAGTACCGTTTTAAGTAAATAGTTAAATTTACACATCCATAGTCTAAACCAGGTTCTACTGCATGTTCCCCTTTGTAAACAAGAACATTTTGAAAATTTTATCTCACAGAAAGCTCCTCTTAGCCGTGATGATGTCCTTGCCAAGGGAGAATAAGCGCTCCACCGCGGTGATGTTCGGCATCGCCGTGTTGTACCTCAAAAAGAGGCCAAAAGTTGCACCTTCTCTTTCTCTTTGGTTCCCAGCTCAGACCTATGTATGTATTATCTGCCTCCAAATCATGTGCAGCTAGCCCTGGGCTAAACTACAACAAAAAACTTAGATTATCGATCATCGCTGTTTTTGAACCAAAAGCATCGGCGATACTAATGAATCGACAATGCTGGAAAAAATATCGAATGACTGATAACTGACATCGATATCAAGATAGCTTATCGTTATAACGCCAACCTATGTTAGGCTGTAATTACTGATGTTTTGAGTTCTCAAAACAACTTGTACCTACGTACATTAAGAAGTAATTCAGGTCACCCGAACAAACAAATAGGTTTGTACTCACGGCAGCGCACCAGAATCTAAATTTTATAAACATAAATGCATGATTTAACAGTCACTACAGTGTGCTAAAACGATACGCTAAGCTGTTTGAGTACATCTATAATTAAAATAATCATCAGAGTTCTAAGTTTCAGTCATTGATGTCGCACCACACCGTTTCTCTGCCATAATCATCAACCAGTTGACTATCAAAGCAATATTTAGAATTAAACCTGTAGAACTGATAATAGAAAAAAGTAAAAATAAAAGCAGAATCTTCAGCATTAATGTCAAGGCATACAAAACAAACAGCAGCCTGACTCAAAACGATGATACTTTCATAAAATATAGATGCATAAATTTTCATATTATGGTCGTTTCAAACACAAATGATGTCCACAAGTTATAATGCACTAAAAATTTCTGCAGTTACTGTCTTCGTGACATGAGCAAGTGTAAGAAAAAATTCTAATCGAATTATGCGCCGCATTTAATGAGTGACTGAGTGAAATTGAAAAATATTCAATACGCCAATTGACAAATAGAATGTGGAATAAAAAATTGTTGACGCCACATCAAATGCGAATGAGGAATGTGAGGAAAAAATGCACGTTGAAGTGAAGTGTTAAGGCACAAAGAATTATTGAGCCAGAAACCATTTCTTCTGATGGTACAGTATGAACTACAGATGGTGATATTAAAAAAATAATTTATCGAAAATATTTAATCCCAACATTTTAATAAAACAAAGGTGTCTTTGCTACCACAGAGGTTGGACATTTATATAAAGTGGCAATTTTCATATCTCAAAATATTTCATCTCGAAACTGGCATCCACAAAAATGACCCAAGTTTGCAGCCCCAGTCATCATTTCAAACAAAATTTTCCTTTCACTTAGCAGCAGTCATCGTTTGTCATCTTCATACTCGGGCACCTCAGAAATATTAGGCACGTTATTCAGCATAAAATTCTTCCCCAACCATGCAAGTCAGTTGCCAAATATTCTGATATTTAATAGAATGGTAAAGATATTTAACCACAGCTTCAGTTCGATCTCAGGTACCGACCGTCAAGAAATTTGTAGCATTACAGAACCTAGAGACGATAAAAAAATTTAAACAAAATCCAAAATCCCTCATTAGACATGCTACAAACATGTTAGGGTTAAGCTATGCAACTATCTAGCTAATGCTGAGGAAACATCGGAAGTGAAAGATTTACAAGCCGTACCTCGTGCAAATTCTCAGACCAGCAAACAAAGAATACAGACAGGTTGCCTGCATTTTTCGGCTTAGTTTCGAGAAGAACTGGTTACAGCACGAAATCTAGTTAGATGAAAAATAGTTTGCTTCGTAACAGCCGTCAAACAAACAAATCAACAAGTACCGGACCCCAACAAGCTCCCACACCGTAATGGAATGCAAGAGGGCTCATGGAAAAAAAGTTGTGTCCTGGGTGAAGAGGGTGGATGGGAAGACGCTACCTGTGGTTTGTTTTAAAGGATCCGCCAACTCTGATATCTCCCTGGTAATAGTTCTGAAGAATACAGTCTGGCATGTAGTTAAAGCTGTAGCCGAGTACTGATTTCAACAGGATGGTACCAGTAGCCATGTGAGAGCTCCTTGTCTCCATTTCTCGGAATCCAAGTTTGATGAAAGATTGATTTTACGTCGGACAGATAACCAATGTTTTCAATACTCTCCAGACTTGTCTCCCCTTAGATTTCTCTTTTTGGGCCCGGGCCATGGCACACATTGTTAAGTGTCAATCAAGTATTCTGGCAGAGTTAAAACAAATTCCGGATGACTTCGTAGCCAACATGAGAGGAGGATATCAGAAAGATGACAAGCCACACCAAGAAAAGAGTAGAGAATTGCAAGGGTCAGCTTGGAGTACATTTTGAACAATTGAAGCAACAAACACAAATATCCAACTTATATTACCACTCTTGTTTTATTAAAATGTAGTGATTAAATATTTTATATGAATTACCGTTTAATTACCACTATTTGTAGATCATACAGTAGCAGAAATCTGTGAATATCGAGGATGTCACTCACTCCAACCCAATAGTAAAAGGAAAAATTGTTCAATGATGACAGATCACAACATGTGTCAAATATTGCATATTTCACCCCAAAAATTTGCGATTTTGTTTGAATTAAAAATGAACGAAAATGTACAAAAATATTTTCTAATTTTTTCTACGAACATTTGTCATCTTTTAACACGTTGACTCCGAAGAGGTACGTATGTGGACCACTTAGGTTAGGTTCTGTTATTTTTTCAGATCCTTCTAGTGACTATGCGTACAAAGTGAAGATTTACACCAGTCAGGCAATCGAGGGCAACGTGTTAAAGAAGAGTAGAAATATTCTCAGGGATGAACGACCTATGAATCAGTATTGAGAGAAGAGTTCCACACACACAGAAGTGCAAGGGAAGAGAACAAATCAGTAATGAGCTGCGGAGAAAAGCAGCAAGGACAACTAAATTCTTCTTTTTTCGCCATGAAACTGTGTGTGTCAAACACTGACGCTTACTCTAGGAATCCAATTCCAGTGCACCACCTGGACCTCCTAGAATATCCCTCATTCTGTTTCTCTTTTCTTATTTTTTGCTGGATAAAATTATATGTCATGTGTTGATTTTTTACGATGTTGTATTCACAGATGGTTTTTAGAAATTATTCATTTAATAATAATAAATAACTCCTTCAAATGTTCAGCTTAGAAAATCATGAGCAAAAAACAATTTTATAAGCTGATGGGGTTGAGTAAGGCCAGTCACGAAGACCCATCTTTCCAAGAAGAGCATAGGAAGTATCTGAAGCAACGAGTTACTACAGGGTGAATTCACGCTAGATGCCAAACAAAATGACTGTAGAAGGCACTAACGGAAACATTGGTTCGGAAAAGTCAAAACTATACTACTGAAATCAAGAAATATTTTCCTAGAGTTGACAGAAAATATCATGATGAGCAGTAAAAAATGGGGAGGTGTATACCGGAAATTGAGTTCATGGTTTATTAATAATAGAGTAGTATTGGAATACAAAGCCATGACATGCAGTAGAGACTGCTCTACAGTGTCATCTCTGTATGGTCATACTGAGCATATTTGAGGCCTCAGGTAATTGTTTATGTAAACTGAGAGCATGAAAATTCAGAGGTGAGAAAAATATTCAACATATGTAATCTGCAGAATCAACAACGTTCGTGACCACATTTGCATTTTTATCAAGAAATTCATGATCAGAACAAGCTCTATATTTCTCCCTTGATTACAACATACTGTACGAGTTCTGATTTACAGCAAGGAGTAAATGTGTTGTTCACGAAAGAGAGCGAAGCTCCAGCGTGAGTAAAGTTGAGACGTAGCACAAATTGGTAAGCGAATGGACTTGGCGTGAGAACTAACGCGGCAGCGAGGGTCCAATAAGCAAGGTTGCATCAAATAAAGGTAAAAAATGGTGTCGCATTAAGCTAATCCCTGGAAGGGTGGAGCTGTGCCCCCTCATCCACCGGCTCCAATGGAGGGAAGGGGTGAACAAATAGCCTTGCTCAGTGGCATCTAAACTCGACGGCCAAAGATCACACCAAAGCCAGGCGCGCTGATTTGCATGTAAACAACAGCTATGTCGGCTGCCTCGCTCTCGTCCATCCCCTGGTTCACTTCTGTCTGTACCTGGCACACGACGGTCTGAGTGATTCACTTCTGTCTGTACCTGGCACACGACGGTCTGAGTGATGGTTCACTTTTGTCTGTACCTGACACACGACGGTCTGAGTGATGGTTCACTTTTGTCTGTACCTGGCACACGACGGTCTGAGTGATGGTTTACTTC
>VCRD01000533.1:16482-33790 GCA_006783055.1 Trinorchestia longiramus
TGGTTCACTTCTGTCTGTACCTGGCACACGACGGTCTGAGTGATTCACTTCTGTCTGTACCTGGCACACGACGGTCTGAGTGATGGTTCACTTTTGTCTGTACCTGACACACGACGGTCTGAGTGATGGTTCACTTTTGTCTGTACCTGACACACGACGGTCTGAGTGATGGTTCACTTTTGTCTGTACCTGACACATGTCGGTATGAGTGATGGTTCACTTCTGTCTGTACCTGGCACATGTCGGTATGAGAGGAGGTTCATCTCCATGCAAAAAAACCTATTAACGAAGAATATTCGTTATTAAATGTAACAGAAATATTCATTCTAGTGTTAATGAAAAAAACAAGTATTGATAATCTTTTTACATAAAAATTTTACTTTGTACGAGCACTATCGTACTATAAAAAATATTTGTACGAAATATTTATGCAGAAAGAACTGAACAAATACAACTATAACCATAGGAGGGTCTACAGTAGAAGTCATCAGTAAAATATTTATTCGATGAATTCCTGTCAGAGAATTTAATAACGAATATTTATTTGAAAAGTTTTTCTACTAATCCTGCATCTCAGGTGTGGAGATGAAACCATAAAACTTCATTGCATGGAGAATGTTCTCCAATGAAGGTAGGTTCATGTTCTCCAGTTAAATCTCTGCTAATTTTAGGCAGTAAATTCTAGGTAATTTAATGTTTCCTTTCTATTTTCTTTCACTATTACTTCATTTTATAATTGCATATTTTTGCTGCTACATTTTTATTACCATAATATCACTATTAAATTGTGTTACTAGTACATTATTTTTGTAGCTGAACGAGGACGATGTGGTACTTTTTCTAAGGATAAATTCTTGACATTATTTGCGCTCACAAATAACCGATCTACTCTACATCATTCCTTCTAGATCACACACGAAGTAAAGATATGTAGTTTAGAAGGAACACATGTGGTTGCGATTAACACTTTGACTGCGACGTGTATCATGTATGGTACACGGACTGTGTTATACGTACGGACTAATTTTGGAGTCGCAGTCAAAGTGTTAACTGTTTGATATTAAATATTTCGATTGAAATAGGATCAATGTTAAGTAATTTTTACAAACATTCCTTTGAATTGATTGAAGAGCTTTACGAACAACATCGTAATAGATAAATTAAGGAAGTTTATCAAACCTTAATATTACATGCTAAACTTTGATGATTCATCGCAGTTCTTATGTCTTTTTTAAATTGAAAAGAATTTATACATTTTCTGTTATGAATGTATTGCAGCTGATTTAAATTAAACAGTTAACTTAACTAGTAACTGTAGCTAACTGAATTTGATTCATTGTCACATTGTCTCAAGTTACGATGCTCAGAATATTTTACCATTTTTAAGTATTAAGGTAAATATTCATGTAAGTTATACCAGTAATTATGGGTAAAAATAAAGACTAAAACGAGAGACTAGAGACTAACCCGTTCTTTCAATCAATGGTCACACAAAACCTATTTCTATTTTTAGGATGATATATTACGAAACAGTGACGTAAACGATAAACAAACAAACATTTTCTAAAATTATCTATACATCATTTTTTGTTTAGCCTAGACTGACTAACATTGCTATTTTCAGTCTACAGCCATAACATTACCCTGTTAATTTACAAGCTACCTAAATGTTCGTAATTCGATAAATATTATGCCGGAGTTGTTATTAATTTGAAGAAATCAAACTGAAATAAAAAAGTTTCTACAAATTTTAATAAAAGATCTAACCAAAGACAGATATCTCTCAACCAGATCTTTCAAGAACATTTTTTGGAAAAGAATTTGAAAACAATTTTTTATAATGCTTTACATAGTGCTTATCTTGGTAAAAACTTTAGTTTCCATGACTGAGATAACAAATCTAAAAGATGAAAAAAGATAATTGCAAGGTTTTTAACTGAACCTCGCCGACGAATACATGCAGAATAGATCATTTTTCCTCTTAATATAAAGCAAACAGCGGTAAACCAACCAAACATAACATGTTATTCAGGTTTCCTCGCTTTCTATTTTACTTCAAAAATTCGCTGAATTCCAGCGCTCGTAACGCCAGTTTTCGCACGCGTGTAAACTCATCATGCGCTGACATGAACGCAGGCGTTTGAAGACGGATGATTTGGGAACAAAATTTCATACGGTGACTAAACACTCACTGTAAAGATACGTTACTGGACAAGAAGAGTTTCACAACAGCTCCCCCTACTTGATGCCGACCTGATTGTGGTTGTCGTACCTGACAGTTGTAAGTATATGTGCCGACCACATGCTGTACCATGCGAGCTTACGTGCTGACTGATACTGTATCATACGACCTTATGTACTGACAGATATTGCATAATACCAGCAAGAAGACAAATATTGTATGCATACGTTTCTGAAGTTTCCAAAATGTAGACGGTTCTTAAAGTCCGAGTCAAAATCCTGAGAGCACAAGGAGAGAGAGCCGCCCACTTGGCGGGATTAATTATGCAAGCAATTCAGATGAGAATTTGGTGAATTCCTTAGAATGGAAGTGAGGCCTGCGTTGCATCCAATGGCACTCCTGGGGCCATGGATTGTGCCTATAAAGAGAGGGTTCCAGCCTGAGCTAAATGTGCCCCACCTCTTTCTTTAGTGGTTCGGACCTTCAAATAAGTTAAGTTATAGGGGTTGAATATTTTTTATCCCATAGCAAATTTACCATAGTAATCTTCAATTCTGCTTCTAAATGAAAATGAACGCTCTCAACAGTCCTGAACATTCTATTAATAAAGATTAGATTTATCCATTGTATCACAATATTGCAGCACCCTCCTAGTTACACGTCTTTTAATTTTGTGTTTCCAGGTATACAGTTGTCCGAAGTTGATTCTTCACGAATAAATAAATAGATGACTATGAACATAAATTCAAAGAGCAGCTTTTCTACACTTTATAGCGGAAAATACAGCTGTATTTAGCCTCACAAATAAAGGTTTTATCTGGTAAATATCTAAAAAAAATTGCTTACTAGATACATGTCTTTTTTTAAATTTTCATGACCATTAGAAATACAAATACCTAATGTAGTAGAACCTCATGACTTCATAGTTCAGTCAGATCACTTTCCAGTAGTTTACAAACATATTTAATTGCACCCTCTTTTTACCACTCACCTTGCCAGTATAGGAATACAAGAATCGTTCACATGGTAAATTACCGGTTTTCTATTTTTCAATGCAATAATTCACATAAGTTTAAACTGAGGAATTTTCAAAGAGAGAAGCTGAGAACTTTAGTTTTTCCGAAAAGAAAACTGTTGATTCTTTAGTTCTGCAGATATCACACTGCTGTTTCAGCCCTACCAATATAGTCAAAAAGCAATGACTATATATAAGTGTACTATGCTTCGCCTACAAGCTACATAAATGTAGAGAAAAACTTTTAAACGACAAGACCTAGACAAGACATCCACTTTCAAAAACGTGGACTTGTCGCCAATATCGAAAGTTATTCAGTAAAAAGTCACTCTCAATGTAATCATGCAAATATCAACACTAATAAAAACTAAGTTAATATTTCTTAAGCATTCTTATCCGTTTGAAAGCCATGTTACAATTTAAGAAGTTCTGAGTTCCACTTCCAATGACGTCTACCATGCTAAATACAAACGAATATCCAAGTCTAATCTTAGAGAAAGAATAAGACTTCTAGAAACCAAAAGTTTCAAAATACTCTCGCAACGTTCTGCAGCAGTTAAATTAAGCGAGACTGAAAATAAAAGACCAAGAACATGAACATTTTCCGTCGCAGACGCACGACGAAGTAAGTTTTGACATTTATCCGAGCATCAAAGAGAATTACGTTCCAATTTAAGATGGACGTTGAAATTCATATCGTCAGAACTTCAGTCAAGATGCGAACTGACATCAACAGATAAAAAAGGTGGGCTAGCCAGAGTACATAGTTGCATCTGAATGACGCGAGCTCCATTGTTTTTTGTCCGGTCTATTTCTGAAATTCAAGCGACAGGATTTCAGGGGTTCATGTATTAAAAAATGAAGTGAAAAACGTATTGTGATAGGGCTTATATAGCTAGGTGCAAGCGAGATGAACTAATGGCGAACCTAATGTTTACTTCCCCAATCTCAATTGGCTTCCATTGAAACGAATTTCATCCATTGTACTAGATTAAGTCTAAATCAAGACCCATTGAGTTACATACGTTAAGCACTGGAATCTGTGATGATACATATATAGGTTTGCACGTTTCGTACGATACATCAGGTGTATGTATCGTACGATGTACCAGGTGTATGTATCGTACGATGTACCTGGTGTATGTATCGTACGATGTACCGAGTGTGGAGCGATAGAGTGCCGTCTACCCACAAAAATAAACAAGCCATAAACCCAGAGGCTTGAGGACCACGAACTGCTGAGATCAGCGGGCAAAAACCCAAACAAACTTGAGCACCACGATGGAAGGAGCGACTACCCTATAGCAACAAGTGTAAGAAACAAAGAAAAAAATGCTAGAATGCTCATATAAAACATAGCTACGCAAGGAAGCCTGGCTCTGGCTATAACAAGGTCATATACTGCTATGTGAGAGGGGAAGGTTTTACTCCTAGGAAATGGGTGGTAGGATAAGGGTTAGTTGATTAAGGGGCAATTAAATTAAAATTATCACGCCGATGCGTGGCAGTAGATTTTACACGTTCACTTAACCGTGTACGTAAAGGGAATGTTCAATTGTGTGACATTAAGCAAAGGGAAGGAAAATAACGGGTATTGTTTGCTATGTTATTTGCGAGTGTGAATTGTTACATCCTCATCACCAGTGACAAATTCCCAGTGTAAGTGGCAAGTATTAAGGTTAATATTACGTTAACACGTTGACTCCGAAGTGGTACGTATGTGTACCACGTAGGTTAGTTTCTGTAATTTTTTCAGATCCTTCTAGTGACTATGCGTACAAAGTGAAGTTTTACACCAATCAGGCAATCTGAGTCAACGTGTTAAGGTAGATGAATTTCGAGATGGGGTAAATTCTCTTATTTTGATGTGAACGTTTCATTGATTCAATTGTTTGTGTGCACCTAACTATTCAGCTGTTAGGAATACAATTAATCTGATTAATAGAGTATAATGTATTTGTGGTTCATCTGCCAAAATGTGGTAGATTGTTCTCGTTTCCCAGTCTGTGATCATTAGAATAACATATGTTAGATTTTCTGTGTGTGTTCATTATCCTCCTCACGACTGCCTTTGAAAAATTGGGAACCTTTTAAGCATTTCATTCATGTGGAGGACTAGAGTACCTCCGAGTGCGATCATTTCATGTTCTCTTGCATTTAATTGTGTTATTTACATGTATAAATTGAGTATAACGAAAGGACAGCATGCAGAAAAACCATGCATTTGAAACGACGAATATACATATATTTTGAGTGAGAAAATAACTCGTCATTAAAGCAATCATCGAATAAATACTAGTAAGCACAGTAATAACAAGTAGGTATATTCATTCCGGATCGCCTGAAATGAGTACAGTTTGGAGGCGAACACTAAAGTTCGAAATTTGATTTCACATACGCCTGCAGTAGTTTTTAACTAGATGTAATCTTTTAGCATACAAAAGAATGATTACGGAGCAACACCATACGAGCTGTTTGCATGTAACAGACTTATTCGAAACCTGAGCCGTGACTACCACAAGCTTAGTAGGATTTTCTTAATTGACTTTTTTTGTTGTAATTAGCCTGATGTAATAAACAGTGTAGGACCTGGTGCAGCTACTTGACACGACGGATTGAAACGTTGTGTTAAAATGGCCTAGGACGCTCGATTAAGGTTACCGTCACACCCAGGCGGTTCTAGGACTTGACTTTATAAACTCAAACGATTCGAACTTGGGTCGCACCTTGATTTATGCTGAATGTTTTTAAACATTTCAAAGTGTTATAGAATGCTCAGTTTGTCTCTTAGGCACTTGTTACTTAACGAACAGCCACAATAAACGTATTTTCCTAGCAATTTGCTCCTTCATAAGTATTCGCTCATTCAAAACCAGTGACTACAACAGAGGGAAGGAAAAGTTCAGTAAATTTCTTCTGTACACTTGCATTGAGACGGATAGACATATCTAAAGATTCCATTATCATAGCCAGAAGAACCGAAACCTCCATTCGATAAACGACTTATTTTGTGTTCTGGGAACTGATAAGCCAGTACTTCAATAATATTATAGCCATACTTTCATAGCTTGCTTCAAATATTTAGTAAGAATCACGATAACAATTTTGTTTTCCGTGTGAAGAACGAAATTCTAATTGATATTCTCACTAACGAATGTGTTTTAACGATTTTTTGTCGAATTAAGACTTTCTAGGAAATTTACGAACGTAAAATTTTAGTTAAATTTCGGGAAACTCCTGGAGAGGGAGCAGATGGTCCGATATGTTGCAAATCTTTCAACATTATTACCAGAAGTTATTCAAGTTTTCTTTCTAAATGTTTCAAGTCAGGGTGTACGATAATAGTTGTGAGAGTACCACATTTGTAATGTAATTATCATAAATGAAGCGTTGATACGAGTCCACAAGCACAATGCACCTTGCCAAGATTCTCAACAAAATTTAATAAGATAAGTTTGCAAGGAAACATCTCATGAAGTGTTCGCTTACCTGCAGAAATGTCGAACATTTTAGGATAATTACTTCACATGATCGTAATTTTGCATACTAGCACTTAAATTAGGTTTCTTAGACACCCTGAAATCCTTTTGTATAACATTCACAGAAATAAAACAAACTAAACATGGATAGATTGCTGCTAACAGGCGTGAAAGAACGTGAAAAGTTAGTAGAACAGGCAGAAAGTTATGCGTAAACAAGAGAAAAAATCATGAACACAGGTAAAAACTTTTCATTTGTACATCTGAAAGTTAACTGTTCTGATCCTCACGACTGCCCTGAAATGGACGTTTCAGCTTCATTGTTGATAATAGTTTATATTTGTTCATTGTTGATATTTAACTATATTATACTGCATCAGTAATTTCCTTGCTCTAGACATGTCCTCTTATTTGATAACCGTGAAAGAGTAGACTACTTTGCCGTAGGATGTGCTGCTTGGTTTTTCCTTGCTTATTATTAGTTCCTACAGCAGCGAATGCGCGTAACGCGAGAATGTTCCTCATGATAGAGGATATGAGCCTCTGTGCCATCACACAACCAGCATTCTCTATGTAAACTGCATTAGGTCCTATCTTTTTAAAATTACAGTTACTGAATACGAATTAAAGGGAAACTGTACTCGTGCATGTGAATGTTTTCTGCTGATATGGCAACAAGTGGTTGGGAAAAGTGAAAATAATTTATGTGTACCAACACCATCAAAATTTTTTGCAAAAAACAGAGCATAATTTCGTTCTCCTAAAAACACTGAAATGGTGTGGTCTTTCAGCAAGAAAAAGTATGTATTCCTAACAACTGATCAACTGTGTGCTACAATTAATCTTATGAAGATTTGCGGTAGGTTTAATTTTCACAAACAGGTTGAAATAATATAAAAGTTATTATTAAAATTCCATATTTTGAAATCTCCCCACGTTAGTCGACACCAAGCTATGATTCAGACAGAGGCCACCTTGATTTTCGTTAAATTATTCTCTGTCATTTGTCAAAGGAAACCATCGACCAGCAACGCTGACATGGCGATCGCGGCCAGCAGAACAGGGAGGTGCTTCATAAAAAACCATCACCTGTCTTTGTAAAGAAGTTCTTTTTGCGACGTAGTTTTGCGTTCATTTCTCGAGACTTATGACGGTCGGTAACAAGTAATTTATTCGCTTCAAAGAGCTCCCAAAGTTGGAATTTTAGTCGAATGGGTTTAATATATGCGAGAAGAAAGAGCTACTGCGTCTCTGGTATGCTAATTAGATCCGAAAATTGTAGTAATGACGCGAAGGTCTGTGCCGGCGTCTGTCGTGCTTCAATGAAGAAGAATTGTAAGGTCTTTTTTCGTGACCGACTTCTTAGTTACGTGTGCGATAGGGTCCAAAATTTTCAGAAGCGACGTTTTACTCATCAGAGGAGAAATCATCAGAAACAGAAAACACGTCTTCAATTTATTCTTGAAGCCGTGATGCCAAGAACATGAAGGGTAAGTGAGGAACTCTTCAAACTTTTGTTCTTGTTATTAGTTCCACACGTGGTTCATTTGTTGAAGTTTTTAGGTAAATAAAATATGTCTGTGATAATGATGATCTGAAGTTCAAAGTAATTATTTCAAATTGCAATAAAAAGATTACCATGTCAAATTTTGCCTAGATAAAGCTCGACCATAAGAAAAATGACAGTGATCTATTTTTTTACCAGTTGATATCCAAATGAAATGAATCAGTTGAAGCAATTGCATCTGTTATATTGAACAAGCGTAAGCAAAAGTCTCAGTAATGATCTTTCCGTGTATCGACGATATCTAATAGCGGGAGAATGGAAAGAGAGTTCATTAATTGATTATCAATACCAGTAATGAGCATTTTATTCCAGTCGAAATTGAGCTTTCTAGTTTAAAAATGAATTCTTACTCTAATAGTATGATGTGCGTAAGGATCCCACACTAATTATTAAGCACAATTTTCAAAGTTTTCAACAAACTTCAATTGAAAATTTACGAAAATCTATTCCGCAAGATCAAACTTTTCGTATGATATCATCACGGAGCTCGCAATGAAAAACAGCAAACTAAGAGAAAATGACGTCATTCTGTGGTCTGGACTAGGAGCTCCAGCTCCAAACAAGGACTCTGTGGTAACAAGAACTCGTCCTAAAAAATGAACATTTTAAGCAGGCTTTTCAGTGGCAGCAACTCAGTGGGCTAACATAGAGTTAGGAATATATCATGTCATTCGTACCATTAGTTTTGATTTACGACGCGATTTTTACTCGCGGCTTGAACTACAAAAGCTGCTGAGCAGGAAATATCGAGGACAGGAGGTGACGCACTACCCGCAGCCTACGGCCGACACAGGACGGCCAACGCTGGACGGCCACTGCTGGACGGCCGCCGCTGGACGGCCACTGCTGGACGGTCACTGCTGGATGGCCACCGCTGAACGGCCGCTCGTGGGTGAGTAGCCTCGTGCTTTCGGAAGACTCTAGATTTGAAGCGTGAATTCAGTTAGCAAGCGTGATGAGGTTTGCGAGTTATGAGGGTAGATGCTCCACAAAACGTTGCACAATAATCCTCACATACTTTTTCATCACAACTAAGTTAGAAGACGCCTGACTCACACAGAGAATTAAATACTTCCTCCTCGCTTAGCCTTGTTTTTATACATGAATAAGGAACACTTGAAGAGTAGTACGATTAATTGATAAATTTTGCTCAGTCCGATCATGGCAAGGGCAAGGGATACAAGTAATACATGTTAGTGGAAACTTATTTAAGGAACATACTAAAATTTAAATTCCTCATAGGAAAGTCATAAAACCATTTTTCAATATCTTTTATCGTCCAAAAAAATTCTCTTTAAAATTGATTGGTTTTTAATCGGAGGAATGCCTATTATATAGAAATGAATATGATCCCAAGCATTATTGTGAGTCGGTTCCAAAATTCTGTAACTGGCAGTAAAGCCACGAGAGTCAGCTTCAGCTCTACTCGAGATTGAACAAGTGGTCGTTACTATCTTCAGGGTATCTTCGGGAAGAGCTTTATCTTGAAGGGAAAAGAGGTTACTGAACGTAGATTCCTCAGCGCCGCGCCGGTTCTGCGCCACCGCGAAGAAAGCAGCCATCGGCGTTGCTTTGCTCACATAACCTTGCAAAAGTCAATTATTTACGTTCATGCACATGTTTCGCGGGACTTATTGGGCTATCGGTCTCTGGAACAAAGAGCCTTTATTGGTGCAGAGCTGCGTCGCGCGCAACGTACGACGTGATACGTATTGCGCACCGACGACGTGCTAAAAACGGTGTTCAGATAAACATGGTTCAGCGCTCAAATTGGCTAGCAATTGAACTCAAAGCCAAATTCCTGGCAGTCATTGCAATAATGACACCAGGTGTGAAGTTTTAAATGCCACTAACATTCTTAAATGTGTCTATTACAAGCGTATCTTAATGATGGTTTCAACAATTATGATTTACAATTTGAGTCCGGAGAGGAATATTCCAAAATACCCTTAAAAATCGTTCTTAAAACATAACATATTTTTAGCGATACTTTTAGGTGCATGTTAGTAACTGTGAACATCTATTTGTGTCACGACACAGGTTTTAGCAGGTTGCGTTGCTGTGCATCTGTTGCAGCGACGACCATAAACCAGGGGAGATGTAGGCCGCTCTTCTAGCGTCCTCTTTTATACGCGCCGGCAGAGGCAGGTTTGTATCACCTCTGAGTTGTCACAAGATGGAATATCAGCAATGCGATGTTTCTCAAGACGTCACGTGCATGAAATGTGCGTTGCGGCTTTTCCATCTGCACGTGCGTTATTTCCCACACAGACACATGCTTTATTTGATAAATGTTATTTTTCATGTCTCTCCTTGAGTTATGATAATTTATCACAGAAATAAATGTTATTTTTCAAGTATGCTCTTCAAATATTGAGTAATTGCTACTTATCAACAGATAGATACTACAAATTGTACCGGTTCATATGTACTATTTCTTGCATTATTATCCATAAGAAAACGATTGTGAATTCGCCACCTTTAATCAACTTACAGAGTAAATGAAACAACACAAACAACTTAAATCTAAAAACAAAATAATTTGATAAGATTAGAATGTCAATTTTAAAAGTGACGACCAAATTCCATGTCTTTCTTCACTTTTTGTGTAAGAATATTTTTTCTCACGTACTGTTGCGCTAGATTTTTTGTCCCCAATACACAAGGTACTGTAGCACCAGTACCTCTCGTACGTACTGAAGGAAAAGTATAGTACTGTTTTTAGTTAATCCGTATTCCCAGCATTGATTGGAGCAAATCCGCTTTGAATTTTATTTCATATTTAATCGCCATATTGAACTGTAAGTCGACGTGTCATGCCAATCACTGTGAAGCTCATAAAGACTTCTTTGGAAGTTTTGCACTCTATTTGCTCTTCATATCTCATATGTGAGTAGTGACACTGTAAAATAAATATTTATTTGAAAACGGCATGCTCTTTCATTTTTTTGGTAGATTACAAGTTTTCCTAGCATTTTCCTGTATATCGTTTATAAGAAGAAAATTCCTGACTTCCTTGTTCATAGCTCCTCTGCAGTCATGTCAGAATTTACAAACTAAGCTGCGCGATGTCGAGTTGCACTGCTTTGTGTGGCACAGACCCTATTTGAGGCATACCATTAAGAAAGTTAGTTGTTCTGATATCATGCAATTCAGATTAAATGAAATTGAAAGTGCTTGTTGCATTCGAACAGAAGAACATACGGAAGATCTATCTAAAAATCTCTGTATCAATACTTCTGCTGCTGATGGCATCTTCGGAAATATTTGTGAGCCATCGAGAAGTAACTGAAAAAATCTTGATTAGCGGTGTTTCTCAGAGTTCTATTCTCTATTATTTTGTGGAACAATCTAATATTATCAATAGCTTATGACCAATATTCGTACATCCTGTTAGTGCTGAAATCTTTAATATTATACTTATTCATTTATTATGATAAATCTAGCAAGTATGGCAAGTTATCAATAGAGGTTCGTCAATGTATTTGAATTCATAGGAAATACAAATGCATTACGAACACTCAAATTACACAGAATATAATTAGAAATTCCTACGCGCTTGCATAAAGTTTCGAAAGATTATCCTTAAGATTGGGCAGTTATTCAGACACTGTACAAACATATACTCTACAAGCATATAATATTGAAGCAGCTTTAACGCAAACGGTTAGCCAGCACCCTTTCGACTAAGAAGTACTCGTATTATGTTTTTGTCACGTCTTCATATTATCTTGTCCACCTCTGTCTGTATATTGTCGAGGATGGATTTTACCATCATGAACTATAGAGAATCTCAAAAACACTCCATGTTCCAGAAAAGCAAAAAATGAGATGTCCTCACGACGCTATAAACGATTATCCTCTTTAGTGCTACCTCCTCGGTAACAAATTCCACGGTACAAATACTCGGTAACAAATTCCGCACTGTTGGAAAAAGAGGAAAAAAATAATCTCCCCTCCTCTAGAGTTTCTGGTAACTCTTCTTATTCCTGTTGGGAAGCGAACTTTTGATACATCCACTTTTTAACGTTGGTGTCAATGTTTGATACCAGACAGTTGGTATGAATATGAAGGAAAAACAAATCCATGAAAACGTGATAAAAATACTTGTATAATGATCACTTAGATATGCACGAATTTTCTTCCTACTGAAATAATTAGCTAACCATTTTACAACAGTCCCATTAGACAGTCTTCCAATACCGACATCGTTGCCAACAAGTGCTGTCACTGAATATTCGTTCAATGCTGTATTATTGTTGCCTCTCTAAATACGAATTATGTACATTCCCGTTGAGACAAACATTTACAGAATGACCACAATTTTCTATGTTCCTTAACAACTTTACCATAATGAAGTTATTGTGTTATATATAACTTCTTCACCATGCTCTTTTCTGTAATTAATTCGAACATTCTAGTATAACCCTGAAAAGACTGACAAAAATCTTTTAAAACTTCGCTGTAAAAACTGATGCTAGTTTCAGAAGAGCAATTAACGTGGATTTCGTGACAGGGGCAACGCGTCAGCTTGCTGTCCTTCCCAGGCGAGTTTCTCACCAACTAAAGGTGACAAGATTATCATTTTGGTTGGAAAACACGTGTCAGTGCATCATTGATCATTATAAATCGAAGTCATCATTTCAATGCATATGTGCCAGACAATCTCGTCTAGAGGTTAACATTCTTAGGAATCTGACCACTGACACTAGCTTTGAATAATTTGAGCCCGGAACCAAGTCTGACGGTTGCAGGCATGATGAATAATGTGTGACAAAGCATGTTATGTCACTGGTTTTGGCAGAAGCAAATTCAGCTGGAGCTGTTCTATGCAACAGCACACTTGAAGGTATTTCTCCTTAATAATAAAACACAAAGTGCTAATTGGAACCTCATCACTTCGAAATAATGTTGGAGCTTTGTCCGAAGAATAACTGATGAAGCCTTTGTAGAAGCTTAATTAGGATGTCCGTTTCTGAAAAGTCAAAGAGACTAATTTGAACTCGATGATGCTCTCTTACACGCCCCTGAAGAGACGCTTTCATGGAATGTCGTGTTCCTATTTTCTGAGAAAAATAAAATAAAATTATGTTTTCCTTGGATGAATTAGTTACTTTGCACTTTTAAAAAGTTAGAAGAGCTTCAGCAGAGGACTTATTCTTTGATATGAATGCCTAATAAACAGAAACTTCATTAGCGACTGATGTTTAAAATAATTGAAATCTCTAAATAACTATGTAATGTTCCTTAGTTGTTTGTTAACTTTCCATACCTCCAGAAAAATGGTAGGAAAATGTTGACAATCAAATTTCTAATTGACAATCCTAGTGGTTTTGTCTTCGCTTAAAAAGAAGGTCTACATTCATCAAGTAGTAAATTCAAAATTTCTTAGGCTTGTGTTCGTCACAGTTTTGTCTATCCTACTTTATTGAGTTTCCCTGTGTGTGCAGTAGTCCGTGAAGCTCAGCTCGTTTTTTTCTTTAGTGACTACAGCAATGAAGTGAAGATTGAGCCTGTGACAGAGAAGAGGAGCAACGAAGTCAATAGTTCAAAGGACAACGGCTCCTGCTTGGAGTTATGTCCAAATTTCCAATCTTTTTCTTATTAAAGTTGGTCAAAAAGTTTGAAGAACTAATGTACTCCAAATCAGCAACTCACCTTTCTTTGAATAAAAAGTGAAGCGGGTGGGTTCAATATTTTTCTGTAATTTTAACTTTTGGAAACGCTCTCAAAATTTTTTCAGGATCATCGTTCAGCTGAGAGGAAAGTATGGATGCCGAAGTATGGCCCTTTTGAAGTTCTCAGGATCCCATCTGGACTCAAGCAACCAGAGAAATGGGAATTCAAAGTTGAAGAAAAAACTTCTTTCACGAGTAAATTGGTTTCGATTAATACTCTTCTGGAATGCCAGAAAAAGAGAACTGAAATTTTCTACCAAGAAATGACGGATGATTGCAGTAAATGGTCAAACTTGGGAAAAGTTTTCTGCGGAAGCGGTTTTCTGGACAGCTCCCGGACTCCAGCAAAAACCAGAGCGAGGTCCAACCGGTCGAAATTTGACCTTCTGGAATATAGAGAATGTTTCTAAGTGCGGAGTAATGCAAAAACTATGTAATAATTGGAAAAGAGGTAACATATACACGGTCCATAGCTCTAAAAAATTACAATTCATGTGATCATGTCCATATCATTTCTTTTGAAGCTTTACCGTTTTTATAATGTTGAGTGAGTTACCTAATACATAGTTATACCGTATTTTATTTTTCCTGTGTAAATGTCATGTGTCATGGGTCTTTGTCTATTTTCAAATGGGAAACTTAGAAATCTTAAAAACCTGCTTCGAAAACAAGTGTCACATAAATATATTCTGGTGGACGTACGTATTGTTGAATAAATTTCTAGCTCAATTCAAACATATGATGAACATTTTACAAACGTAGACACTAATGATACAATGCAAGTAGAAGAAAAACTGATCAGCAAAAATTATTGCTGAGTTATTTGAACTGAATTGACCTTAGGAACCTTAGAGTGAAAAGCATATTTAACCAGCTTTGGTGACAATATGAGATCTCGGCACAGAAAATTACTTAAAATTCAATTTAACCTCCGCCTCAGGTGCGTCAAGTGTTCAGTGAGTTCCTTGGCGACGCACAACACATTCAACGAAAACAGAGGCTGCATTGACATCTCAAGGATGCAAAAATTTGAACTGAGAAAAAGAGAGAAGGATAAACTAAATGTTCTACGCAAGGAGCACGAATGTACTACAAAGACATGGAAACTAAAATGGAAAGATGAAGCAAACTATTAAACGAGTGATATATTTTAGCAGCAAACATTACTGGTTCCTTTGTGAGTTGATAAGAACGTCTTTAGGGAACGACAAGCACTCAAAACATGTTGACGGTGACATATATACTTTATAAGCTTATCTCGGATAGAAGCTCAGGAATCCTGCATTTCCCAGCAGCGTTGTCATCAGGAAAACACTCAAGACATGTTCATGCCACTCAGAGAGCAAACTTCTGTGCTTCTACAACCTTGACACTCAAATAACTACAGTAGATTACATATGTAATTAATATCACATACCTATACGACCAAGTCATACGCTTTGAATGAGTTTATTTTGTTGCCCTTCTCAAAATAAGATTGAGGAACAGTTCCTCTGATCACCCCATAGGGATTGAAGGGTTCACAATATCAGGATAGGACGCAAGTTTTCATCAGAAAAGTGCATGCATGAAGTTTGCTCTCAGAAGCCCATCAACTTTTCATGGGCGAGTCAAGGTTTGAGGCCACGCTCCACAATCACTACTTCCTCTTACAGGGTTAAAGGTGCTAAATTTAACAACATCTCTAAGCAGCTTTGAGTTTAAAATACGATCTATACATAAAATAACTCCCTTTTGTTTTTATCTTAATTCGAGTAGGGATTATTCATTTCGCAAGTGCAATACTGCTTCTATATTTCCCACCATCAATATCATCATCACCATTATCCTCATCATCATCATCATTATCGTCTTCATCATCATCATTATCATTGTCATAATTGTCTACTTATGTTTTGAAGATAAATAATTGTTGAAATAACTACTGAAGGCGCTAAAATTCCGTGGAATCCAATTGGATTTCTTGGACGGGCGAATCCTCTTCACTGGTCGACATTGTGCCACTGACGTAACGTTTGCCATATCAAACCACGGACATATTTTCACTTGAATGTTCGTTTCCAGACATTTTGCTACTGATGTTCCTGGAAATGAATGAGCTTCCGCGTCTTGGTCATCAGATGCCCGTAAGCTTGGGACTTGAGGAGGCCTTTACAGGCGCTGATTAACCACTCATCTCGGCCTGGATGGCTGGAACAGACTCGCATTTATATCGAACCATCGACCAGCGTTTCCTACGAGGCAGACTGAAGAGTGTCAAGGTGGAGGCTGAGATTGGTGCTCAGCCGGAGGACGGAAGTTAATACTCTGTGTACTCTATGGTTTCTTCCTATTATTCGCATTGTCGTCTTTGAAAGAAATCTTTTTTGATAGATGTCTTTTTGAGTAGGAATCAAATGATCTGGGGACAGTGTATGATCTAGAAACTACATTGATTGTAGGTTCAATAGCGGGGAGACACTAGTTTCCAGATTCATCCAAACTGAAATGAATCATAGATCAAGTTCTTAATCAATAAATCACGCTCTTCATTGAAAATTTCTATGACCTTATTCAGACATTGTCACACAAAGGGACGACGCAAAATGTTGCTGAACTAATTTGGGACAAGGTAAGTTAAAAAAATTGTTTCGAATGGTGTAAAATTAAATTAATGTATTAAGATGGCCAATGAGTCCGCTCAGTTTTTGTCAATGCCAACGTTTCTCTTAAAAATCAAACATCTTTCTTATCCAAACCAATACCTATAATGAACCTTCAAGTAAATCTGGTGAACTTTACTCTTGCTTTACAGTTGCTAAATTAATAACATTTTGGCGGAATCAAAAAGATTTTGCAAATGCGCTTGCTGAACTTACAGGATGCACCTCAACGGTGGAAAATATTTTCAACTGAAAGTAGAAGTGGTTTCCTGCTGCATAGTCCCTCATTTACATTAGATGACATAAAATGTTGCTGCTACGAACACGCATATATCGAGCCAAATAAGGTACATACAGTACCGTATTCACTTGAATGAACCACTGAATACTGATTTTTTTAAGCTGAGGTAAATTAAAGATACGCTGGCTATTCCTGCATTCAACGCAAGTATCGAGTCAAACAATTTTTCTAGTACATTTGTACGAACTTAAGATGTCAAAAAAATACAAGCATTCACGTACAACAAGCACAAACATAGGTTGCAGACCCAACAAACACAAATATGCCGAGTCAAACAAAGGTTGCAGGCCCAAAAATCAAAAACAAGCCGAGTCAAACAAACGTTGCAGACCAACAAGCACGAACATTTCTAGTCAAACAAGGGTTACACATCAACAAGCACAAACATGCCGAGTCAAACAATGGTTGCAGACCCAACAAGACAAACATGCCGAGTCAAACAAT
>VCRD01000533.1:33935-53769 GCA_006783055.1 Trinorchestia longiramus
GTCAAACAATGGTTGCAGACCAAACAAGACAAATATGCCGAGTCAAACAAAGGTTGCAGGCCCAAAAATCAAAAACAAGCCGAGTCAAACAAACGTTGCAGACCAACAAGCACGAACATACTCAGTCAAACAAGGGTTGCACATCAACAAGCACAAACATGCCGAGTCAAACAATGGTTGCAGACCCAACAAGACAAACATGCCGAGTCAAACAATGGTTGCAGACCCAACAAGACAAATATGCCGAGTCAAACAATGGTTGCAGACCCAACAAGACAAACATGCCGAGTCAAACAATGGTTGCAGACCCAACAAGACAAACATGCCGAGTCAAACAAGGGTTGCAGACCCAACAGACGCTCACATATTGACAAGCCAGACCACGAAGCAGGGAGCGGAGACCTAGTTTTGGACAGCCTCCAATCTGGCCCCCAAAGAGACTTGAGTTACCCCCTCACACTCGTCCCTCCACGGGGCCGACGTCCCCCTTCCTCTCCCTAAGCTCGTCCGCTCGCTTATGTTGAATTTCGGCGCCAAGCTCGCTCGCAAGCAGCAGAATATCGACCGTTTCTCTCTCCTTCCCTCCACGTTCGTCTACTGTGTCGCGCCAGAGCAGGAGATGGCAAGTTGGCCGGATTTTCTCCTTCCACTAAACATACATGACTTATTTCCTTCAGTCAAACATTCTCCCATCCTACCATTAGGCGTTAGGCTTATCATTTTTGGTACCCCCAACTCGGCGAACACTGAAAGTCTGAACGCTTCCCTTTAGACACCAGCATGTCTGTCTAAACGAGTGTGTCGGGACGCCTTTCTCTGGACGCCGGTACGTCTCTCCCTGGTCACCAGTACATTTTTTCTCTGGACGTGGGTAAGTCTACATCAGAACGTCTATGCATATTTTTCTGGACGTTTTCTCATCGT
Source organism: Trinorchestia longiramus (assembly GCA_006783055.1). Lineage (NCBI taxonomy): Eukaryota > Metazoa > Arthropoda > Malacostraca > Amphipoda > Talitridae > Trinorchestia > Trinorchestia longiramus. Next base: position 34,860 of record VCRD01000533.1, read on the forward strand.
TTGCTGGGTACCAGCACATACTCACAGTTCTAATGGCCTCGCTTTATAGATTCTAGTGTTTGTGACCAATGTTGTTGGCGTATTCTCATAACACTGGAGTATGGACACGAGTGGAGACCAGTCTCCACTCTCTATTATGGCTCTGTGTGCTCCAATAATGAGGCTTACGACGGTGAACTGCATAATTGAGATGCTATCAATGCCTCAATAACAGAAATATCTCCTGTATAATGATACCGTTCAGTAATGTGGGGAATCACTTTGTCGAAAATACGGAAAATATATACGTGTAGTTTTCCCTGAATTGTACAATATTGATGCATCTCAAAAAGAATTTGAACTGATCGTTTCAACTTTGTTTAAAAGTAAACCAAGGGCATTGAAAAATCGCTATCAGACCTAGTGACGAACTGGTCATGGTAGTCAAAACACCGAATAAAGAAAAGAGATCTAAAGACATCTCCCATCGAAAGACATCTTTCATCTTTCACCTGTTCGTATACGAAACAAGGAATTATGAGTGTAATCAAATTTCATTCAGGTACATACTCTGTGTAGTACCATTAAAAGTTTCTTTCTCCACCACTTATAATGAACCAGGGCTTTACCACTGCAAGGAGGCGTAACTTTTGAAGCACAATGTCATCAACTGTTAACATCCCTTGATTTCCCACCCGAAAAAAATCCAGAATATCATAAATGCCTTGTTTAGTTGTTTTGAAGAAATTAAAGGTGTTTTCACGAAAGGAACAGCGAAATGGGTCTTGATTTAGACTTTGCAAGACGTAAACACTGCCTTGATGGAAGTACAACTTCCTGGGAACATCATCTATATCAGTTTTGTTGCTTACACTCGCAAGTTTCAAACTTTATCAGTGAAGCCTTTATTATGAACCATGAAAAGTTTTTGCTCCGAGATCGTTAGGCCGATTTTTACTTCTTTCTTTCTAATTTCCAATCTTTTATATATGGAGCACCAGCTTTTGTGCTTCTACGAACTTGGCACTCAAATAACTTCTGTAGGTGAACAATTAATATTATATGCGTATATGACTCAAACGTACATTTTGCATCAATGTTATTTTTGTTTGGTTTTTGTACACACACACACCTACACAGATATCACCATGGACATCATATGGCCTTGACTTATCAGTCAATAATGAATCCAGTTAATCACAGAGCATGTGCACATACAGGGTGCAGCAACATAACTTCCTTTTTTCAAAACGCTTTGCCTTGAAAAAAGGAAACTATGTTGCCGCACCCTGTGTGTACACCACCATCACCGCATGTCATACTGAGATAGTGGCTTTCATTGTCTACATGCAAGGCTGCAACATTGTTATCTTTAGCATTTGAGGTGACAAAAAACAATCTAAAAAATTCTAAAAACAAGTTTCCACTTGCTGCTCATTATGAACTGAAAATCTACTTTTACAGTCAAATACTTTCCTTTTTCAATATAGGTTAAATAATAAAATTAAATTCCCATCACAGTAATAAATAAATTTTTGTAGAGAAGTTTAAATTGAAAATAACAAGCAATCTCAGGATATGAAAAATGACTTCACTGCACCCATCATGAGTTAATGTAAAGTACAAAAAACAAAGTACCTGTCTATTTCTACACTAGTGGTCGTGCAGCGTGTTTGTTGGAGTAGAGCAGATTACATGAGTTGCGTTGTTTGTGCTCTCTGCATTAACAACAAACGTCAGCCTGTCACTCTTCTAGATTAGATGAAGTCGTCTGTGGTTTGGCATAGACAACCTCATTAATTACCGCTAGAGCAACAAGCTTTTCGAAAAATAGAAAAGTCTTTTTGTTTCCTTGAGTCGGATCTTATCGTTTAGCATACAAGCCCTTATTTTTTATCGTTAAACTAACAGGCTTTTCATAATACGGAGGAATTTTTCTGATTTCTTTTTACGTTGGATTCACGCTGCGTAGTGCCAAACCAGACACTAGTGCTGTCTTGGTGGGAATGGAGTAGGTTAGGTACTTAAGTGAAGTTGAACGCTGTTAGGAATATGTATTTCAGGTCGTAGTTTCAACGTAGTGCAACAGTGGCACTATTGAGTCGTTTAGCATCATGCACATTTCTTCTAGTTACTCATTAAAAAATGGCACAAACGGAGTAGAATGTAAAAAAGATTGCTATTAAAACTCCTCGCCTTGTACTTATATATACTGAACCATCTAAGATACATGCAGCTATGTGACTTCAAAAACTATCGTAAAATATACAGCAACTGCGAAATGAACTCTAATCCTCCAGCATGTCTTCCAGACAATATGGAAATATTTATAGAAAGGCGAAACACAATATTCACAATAAAAAATAACGTTGCAAAATTTCAGTCCACGACTTCGACTCAACGTAGATGCCATGAACGCCGTAGTTTTGAATTGCTTGCATTTTCAGAACTGCGCATCACCTCACTCGGTTTCAAAAAAACAAGTTGAACTGGAAGTTGTGTGGAGCTGGGGAGAGATTTAATAGGGAGCTAAAAGAACTGGGAACCATGGCGATCATTTATCTTGGGAAGCACTCTCTTCCCTCAGCACTCGAGACAACGAAGATCGTTTCTCCAGCCGTCCATCCGTCACCGGGCCTCCAAAAATGGACTTTGGTTCGTCATTCAACGCCGAGATTCTCCAGCCATCGGTCCAAAAGTTGCCGATACGTCGACGGTAAAACCCATCCTTCCACCGATGATTGGATAAAAAACGACCGACGACACAGAATCGCGTCTTGCCATTGATTCTCGTTGGCAGGATCTCGCTGTGAAATTGAGTCTACGGAACATAATCTTGCTGAGGGAAGCCGGCGGTATGATGCCATATGTCTAAATTTTATGAGTTGAAACCTAGTCAGAAAACCAATAGATTCTTACAACATAGCATTAAAATATCTACTGCACTACCTGCTCTATTGAATTGTAGTTTAAAACACACTGAACTCAACGGGTCCTTTTTCTTCTTGCTACTTCGGTTAAAACTATGCTGTGTAACAAAGTATGAGATGTAGCTCATAGAATGGAATAATAAACTTGTGAAACAGTTCAAAATTTATAGCAAAATCATTTGAAAAATTGCACAACACTCAGAAAAGCTCACAAGACTTCCTTCACACACTCTGCTCATAGAAAAACATAATAGTGTGTGAATGTGAAGAAGCAACAGCAACTACAATGCTCTCTTGAGAATGAAGAACTGCTCATTGAATTGATAATTATGTTCATCGGTCTCCCCGAGATTGCCCTGCTGGGAAGAGAAGTGATGGCGAAATCCAAGCTGCAGTTTGCCTCCGCCGGAACAAATAATGGAAATGCTATTCAAATTGACACTACCACACGAACGCAGCGCAGAAAGAACAAAGGGTGGGATACAAAAAGTACCATTTTGAGCAAGGCAGAAAATTGGATACTTGGGCCAAACCCTAGCAATTACTGCAATAATTGTACGCAGCTCCCAAAACACTAATTTTACAGCTTCCAATCTCGTTCAGGAGCATTTTTTTAATTGAACGTACTATGAACCCAAAACTCCAGGATATTAAGTTTAGTTTTAAGCATCGGTACACACAAAAAGCAATAAATTTCCAGGCTTGCTTGCATTCTGGAAAAACGAAAACATGATCTCGATGATCACTGTATTTTTTCAGCAGGAAGCTTGATCACACCACTGCAACTATCACACCAAGCCTCCAGAGTTATGCGTAAACATAACAGTTAATAGATGCAGTGAAGGGCTCCAACTTGGCACGCGAGAAGTCAGCAAGGCATTAACATCTAGGCTTGCTCGCTGAATGGGCAAATAACTCGTGCATTAAACCGCCTGGCTCGCTTGGTTAAGCAGCTGGCTATTAATATTCAGAAGAGCGAAGAGGCTCAAATGCTAAACTTTACTCGTTGAACTTTCAGACAATTCCAGAGATCGCTGGAAACAACATCGTCTGGTCTTCGTCTGGTACTGGCAACGAATTTATTGAATTGACAGCAGTGGACGCAGGCTTGTGAGGGAAGTCAATCAGTACAGCAGCACAAGCAGGATTTCAACGTTAATGACTTTTACCTTTCAAGGGTTAGAAAAAACGAGAAATAATCTTGCATGTATGAATAATAACTTATTCACACTAGGTTATTTCTCAATGAAGTTCTCCACGTTTGTGTAACTTCCTTCTATTGCACGTTACGCTGAAAGACCTCATAACCTCATTGCACTGAACATTCAGCTTTTCAGCAAAAAACGGTTCCTACATGTTTCATCATACACGTATTTAATGAGCTTGCTAGGAAAAACTTCCAACACATATCCACTTTTCACTCAAATTTACATATTTAAGAGAAAATCGTTCACGTTTGAAGTGCGCAGAGATAGAAGCTCGCCGAACATTGCAACATGCAACAGGAAGCCCCGCATGAAACAGTTACCACCTCAATGTAATTGGGCTTTTAGAATAAATTATTATTAGTCTAGGAATCTCTAGTAATTCAGGAATTATTGCCTTCCAGATTGGATTATTCAGGAGCATCATAAATAATTAATGAATTGATGGGGATTCATCGACCCAAATTTTTCAATTTTAATTTACCAATTAATTTCACTGTAAAGTTTCAGGTTTACTAATCATTGATTCTCAAGGTCAATTACATTTATTTATGCTTTATATTCAATATAATTTATGGATTCACATTTAACTTAATTAATATTTAAGACAACCTCGATGCACGAATGAAATCTGTGAAGATTGAAAAAACATCTCCCGTGTACTGCATCCCTTTGCTGTTACTTTCATGACAAAAAATTTATGTTACCATTGAATACACACTAAAAGCAAGAAATTTGTTAGTAGTGTAGAACTTTATTTACATAATAATATTTTTACTTTGATTGACAGCTGTATTTGACACACACATCATCATACATGAGGTGATATTTGAAACGAAGTAATTCATCACCAATACATTTTTTTTCGTTACATTTATGAGTACCATGAATGCACTTACACTGCCTGTAGAACAACTACTGCTTCGGCAAACGTACATAGTACATAAAGAAAGCTATAAACAGTATTGGACACACATATACAGTAGCAGCAACCATATATATATATATATATATATATATATATATATATATATATATATATATATATATATATATATATATGTACTTTAATATTCCATGGGTACAGTTGGATCTAGCATTTTCTAGTATGGTTAACGCTAACGAAGTATTTGAGATATTCTCAACTGTAGCACACAGTATTAGAATGCAGGAGAATAAACAGCGTCTGAACTGGGCATCAGTTGTTTGAAACTGAACGTGAGTCCAAGTAGTAGTATTTATTCATATAAATTGTTAAATTTCCCCAAATTATCAGTTAAAGCTTATCGAACTATCCAGGAAAGGAGCGGACACTAATTTAAATGCTACTTTTTCCGCTTGGAAACTGAAACTCTGCGTTGAAGAACAAACCAAGGAATCTAACTCCTAAAACACAGAAGAAAAAGAGTTCCCTTGTTCAGAAAACGTGTTTCCCCACACCTCATGCAACTTTTCACAATCGTAGGTAAGCTCTTCATCTTCTCATGTTCCTGAATCCCGTGGATCGCTGGCGCGTGATTGAGTCACAAAGGCGGCAGTCACTCGGTCACAATATCACCATGTTTGTCATGTTTTTTTTATGGCCAAGGTAGCAACGATAAGAGAGAGCCCTGCTCCCTCCATCTGCACCATCCTCCGAGGCACATTTTTTGGTCTCTTACTCTTACTCGGTTACTTTCTAGTGATTTTCTTCGAGTTGTTCCTTGTATTTATGAAGCGTGATTTTTTGTTCTTTAGTAATATTCGTACCGTATTGGTGTATCGTGTATTAAAAGTTTTCTTATTCATGTTCCATTCAATTGACATGTGTTCTTTGCAGCCAAGGTCTAAGTAAGCCATGAGTTTAAGCACTTGTAAGCGAATGGGGTTGTGGTTAGCTGGTCATATTGAGGCGCTGTCTTTTGTCACACTGAGGTGCTGTGTTTTGTTGTGTCCTGACGCATTATGTAGTCATTCTGAAGTATGTTTTGTTAGGCTTAGACGCTGTGTTTTTTAGTATTGATGTTACAAGCTTCGTCACAGTGAAGTGGGGTGTTTTTGCGATACAAAGCACTATGTTTTTACACACTGAGCATCAAGTATTGACAGGCGGATGCGCACTGTGAGATGTTGATGTGTTGTGTGCATTCAATCATTCAGCACAATGATTTTGCTCGCTCGGCTTTCTGGGTACGTTTTCTCGCTACCCTTTCGTTTCCATTGTTTTGATCGTAAGTTTTTTTTCGTTTTCATCTCTTTTGTTTGCATTGGGTCCCCTCATAGTTCTTGATCCCAATATTTTTGTTTTCAATGCTATATTTTCAACGCTTTTGTTCCCGTTTTCGTCGTCACGGTTGTATAAGCTATGTTTTGTTCGCTTTGTTTACGTTCGCTATGTTAATTTTTGCTGCGTACATGTTTGCTGTTCTTGTTTAGCATGATTTTACGGGCAACACAGTTTAGATAAGTAAAGCCTGGTCTTGACAACGCCAGCCTGCACCAGCACCAGACCAGTACCCCTTTTTTGGCCCCCGCTGCAGAGCTGCGGTTTTCCTCTGGCTCTTTCTTCCAGAACTCAACAGTACTTGCAGATTTTAGCTTCCGATTTTAGGAGAGAAAATGAAATCAATTTATGGTTCAGTTAGACAGAATCAGTGGTACTAATCACATGCAAGTGAGGCCAAGGCATTCAGCACAATGCCTCAAAAATAATCCGATTTTACATAGGATGAACGCTAAAATTCAAGTCGATCTTATCCCTAACTATTCTATGTGCTGTTATTTAAAGATGGCCAGTGCAGTTATGAGTCGTATTCAACGTTTATCCTAAGCAAAAAATTGACTCAATTTGCATTTAAATGCTAATAAAGCTGCGCTCACTTAGTGCATACTAAAATCGAAAAAAGTATGGCTTAGGTCCAGTGATGCGATTCTATTTTTTCCGAAAAAACTCTTATGAAAAGAAATGCCCCCTATCATTTGAAAGTGGCTGATGTTCATCATTTTATAATTGAAACATGTAAAATTTTGTGGCATCAGGACGAATCTTACAGCCCAGTTCAATTTAAAACAATTTAGCTCGCCACAGAGAATAGAAATTTAACGAAGATCTATACACATATTTTTTAATAATAAAATATTCATTACTTTGGATTCTAATTGGCTTTTACCTTCTCTTGATGGAGTACGATATTCGACCAATTGATTTACAACCCTTTCTCAGAGAAATTTCATATTCGATAAATTGAGTTAAAACGTTCTAGACAAACTTTCAGTTCTTAATTTATGAGACATGACTTTATTCAGTGTCCTTCTATTGCCTTTACAGCCGTCGAAACTCAACAGACTTCGCCCAAAATAAATGACTAGCGCATTATCCCTGAAATGACCCGAGTTAAACCCTGAATTAGATTTCTTAGTCTCAGTATCTTCGTCCCGCTTCTGCATAGCTTTGAAATTTTTGCATATTTAGCTCGCACTGCATGTAAAAATAGACAGTGCAGTTAAATGAAGTATTATTACAACCTCTATGTTTATGAATGCAGGTTTATGCAAAATCTTTTTAACATCTCTAGTTTTTCGAATTGAGATTTCATGTTCAATTTTGTTCACTTCGCAATTTTTCTTCCATCTCATTCCTACTTAATAAACGATTCTCCATGATCTGACGATGCCATTCCCTAATCAAAGAGCGATAACAAAAATAATCACGGCTGGCTGCAGAAGATGACACACGGCGAGAACTTCTACTTTATTAAGCGACAGCAACAACTTAAGAATTCATCAGTTTCATGGAAAAGAAAAGAAAAACAGTCCGATACGTGAAAGTTTGGTGACTTCTCCCTCTGACTCGCAAGGTCGGGGCTCGGATCAGAATGGACGAGCAGAACTGCTCGACCTTCCGCGTCATCTGATCCGACATGGTCAGGAAATTTAGCTACGTGAAGAAACAAAAATGGCTAAACCGAGTATGCAATTCAATAAACTAATTCTAAAGCTAAAAGAAAAAAGAAACAAAAACTTGACCAACGAGCATATTTATGAATCTATTAACTGAGTCATCAACTTAGCATGGGGAAAAGTTTATAATTTAAGGAAAAGAAAAATTTGATCATTGACAGTAGAATCAAAGTTATCATTTACGGAAACATTCATCATTTGAGAAAAAGTTTATCATTTCATAAAAGAATAATCATATTATCCTATTATAATTTAATTATTAATTATTAATTTTTAATTAATAATTAATTTAATTTAATTAGCGAGCAATTTAATTATTAATTTTTAATTATTATATTATAATTAGACGGCATGGGACTGATTAGACGGCATGGGACTTCGGTAGACGGCATGGGACTTCGGTAGACGGCATGGGACTTCGGTAGACGGCATGGGACTTCGGCTTTAGACGGCATGGGACTTCGCTAGACGGCATGGGACTTCGCTAGACGGCATGGGACTTCGGTATTGAACCAAGAATGGGCCAAACAGCTCGTTCCTATTGCCTTATTCTATTCTATTCTATATAAGAAAAAGTTTTCCATTTAATAAAAAGTTTATCATTTTTACGCTGATTGAAAATCAGTTGATTGAAAATTTGCAAGTGTTTAGATTATTCCATGAATTTATACGAAGGCCTCGCAGGATAGAATACGCTCAAGAAACTGACGCGGCTCGTCCCCGTGGCAGCCAAAGCTATGGTGTGATCCTTGCCTGTAAGGCCAACTGTCTTCCAGTGCCCCGGCAGTTATCCTCCCCCCAGGGGAGTCAGTTTACTGGTTATATTTCATTGCATTCCCAGTACAAGATTCACTACTCTAACACTACAGCCCCATACCAATAGAGCCAATCAAGTGAGCCTGGCCGCAGGTATAACGTTCAACAGCTACGCGCAGTGACGCGCTGCTTACAACTGGTAGTGGGGATGTGCTCTACAGTGTCAGCAAGTCAAGGCGGAACTGCCGACGTATGTCAGTCACAACTGCAGGGTAGTCTTCTGTTACGTACAGGGATGGTCGACAAAAGAAAAACGTCAGAAAAACACGCAGAATACCCCAAAATAATTTTTCTGTGCTCGTTCCGCACTGCAAACAGCTCTAGCTTCACATAAAGCAGTGCATACCAAAATAATTTTCGTCAGGCGTATAAAATTTGCTCTCAATTCAACTTCTAAATCAGAGCATACGGTATCAGAGGATTGTACACTCATTAAGACTAGCATTTTTCGTGTTGTTTTACGATAAAGATAATACAAGCTGGATTTCACTTTACTAGCACACGCAGAATTTTTAGTCATCCCTACACTTTTCCACTTTTGGACAGCGATCAGGAGTGCAACAAGGAAACGATCCAGTGTCAATTCAAGAATGTGGAACCATTTCAAGTAGCAGATTATTTTAAGCTGGTATCTCACATTTTGTGCAGTGAAAAGCGCTATAATCCTTTGTTCGCAAAGCGCATAATTAGGAAATCGAGTATTAAAATATGAATTCTGTCGAAAAGACGTTCTCTCCAGCGCTGGAAATTTTGTTGCCTCGTTCTTTACGTGAAGTTTGTTTGAAAGCCTCTGAGGGAGTTACCACTGAGCCCTCGGATCTCATTTGCTTAATTTATGTCACCAAGAAGACTCGAGGTGAATCGTAATCATGAGATGTCAGTTCGGTGCTTCTGAAGGAAAGGATTTTCTAGGTATAGAAAAAAGACATCGTTCTTTTTTGAATAAGCAAGGACTCAAATGAAATCTCGAGATAGGGTTAATTTTGCATCCATAGATAAACCTTCTTTATTCAGATTTGGTCAGCTGATAAGATGACTGATAACATAAATTTCACATGAATTATGTTGGTGTTAAAATAGCTTACGGGGTTATTCAACGTAGCTGAAGTTGCATACATATAAATCATTCCTTACAACATTTCCATGCCTTTATTGCGCTACACGTATCTACACGCTTCCGAACACTTTACCATAAGAGTGTCAAATTTGAATGCCTCTCCAAGCACTTTAATATCTCATTTTCCCGCGCACATGGATGATACGCTCTCTACGTCACTCAATCAGAATCATAATGGTCACTTGAACAGACTATCAATCTCGTGAACATCAGAGATATTATTCACGCAGTTACATGTTTGAACAGTGAATTAGCATCGGATATTGGCGTTATCTTCGGCTACGGTGTCCATCGTGAGGGCTAAAGGCTGCTCTATATGCAAGTTTTTATTAGCTTACTATAAAAACAATGATGACTCGCGATTAAAGTACTAAAAGAGGAAATAAAATCGTGAAGTTTTCCAAGAATGACTCTTTCTCGCCAGACACCCGTCATTTTTCCTGTATCCAGACGCTGAGAACGATGGAATGAGTATTTTGGAATTCATCTATGGATGTACAAGATAAACACTTCATCCATTGCACTGCATCAAATAATTTGTACAGACAATGCATAATACTCGCAACCATGAGCAAAAAATAACAGAAATGGCCCTCAAAATGGCTACTCCGCGAGAGGACGTAAAGTAGGTTGTGCTGGCTTCGCGCCATTCAGTATGCTGAACAGCAAAAAAAAACGATAAAAGATTCTAGTGTAAACCGTCAACGCTACCTGTAAAATTCAAGTACATACAAAGAAACGGCAGATATCTGACGTAATACTTCAATTACAATTTGTATTCTAAGTATTCAAATACCCGCTTCTTTTTCTGCGTTTCTATGTAACAGTAAAACTAGCACCCCTGTTTTAGTGGCATGTTTAGAAAAACTGTACTGTGGCACAAAAAAGATTATTCGGCGTATACTAATGTCTAACGAGGCAGTTGCTCTTGCGAGTTTTGCTCTTTTCATTCACTCGACTAAAAGAGTAAATTATTCACAAGGAATAAAAACTGATATGAGCTGTAATTAAAACGCATTAAAAGATTTACTCCTTGCGTGGAAAACATCCTCGCTCTTTCCGAACTCAAATGGAATTAACCTCACCACATCGAGTCGCCTTTGAGACGAATAAATTGATCACTTTCCCCTCAAAACTTAACTCCTTCCAGAGCTTGTGTCGGTACAAATAGAAGCACAGGTAGGTTCCGTTATCACGACCAAAGTTTATGCAGCTCGCAGGGCTTTGTCCCGGGACGGAATATTAGTAAAAGCAAACGCGTCGCTAGCTTAGGTGTGTAATCAATCATACCAGCCACAGTCCTCCCTGCCTGCAGGAGTGAAGGTTGGTTCTGTATTGTCGGGCTTGTTGAATGCGAAGTCGGAGTTTGACTATTTTGCCTTGAACTACAAACCAAAGGTTCTCTAATTATTGTAAAGACTCCGATGAAGGTAATTATAAGAATGTGTTTTAGGTTTGCTACAAAGCCTTCTGTGTGCTCGTAGCTATTACTAGCGAAAATAAAACTGAATGAATTATCAATAGAAAAGTTTAAGATTGATAATAATGAAATAACTGAAGAAAACTTTCAAAATTGTGAAGTAAACAGAATGAGAGGTTATAAAAATAATTATTTCTATGAAACTGCGCTTCTCTTATCATGCAGAGTGACCTAAAAAATGTCGTCTCTCATTGACTGTCCATTACTAGCGGGGAAAATATTACAGCTTCCTTTATGATGTTTAATTTTTTCGAAATTAATTTTCCTTTACTTAATTTAACTCAATTTTGAAAGTTAGTTCAATTATGAAAGTTATCTGAGTTTATTAAGTTATCTCAAGAAATTTTCGCTTTAGTTTAATTTAAATTGGCTCGATTATGCAGAAATTGAGAGTTTTCGTTCAAGACTCATGTGAGGAACAACAGCCTGCGTTTCAAAGTTATGCATGAACACGTACCAAAACGGGGGAAATTCTTTTCTACAGGGTTCCATGCAACTCCGATTACTGAATTGTGTTTCGAATAAAGTTGTTTCATAAAAAACTTTCGTTCGAATATGATCCTGAACAAGGTTTCAATTATTTAATGAAGAAAACGTTAAAAGAATTTTGTTGGAGGTTGAAAATACAGTGCAGCCTACAAAAAACATACAAAATTTGAGATTTACATTACGTATTTTACGCAGAAACTTTACCATTTATTTTACTGTGTTTCATTTTATCAATGAAGTAAGAAAATGAATTAACATATAAATTTTCTAGTTCCTTCATTAATTTCAGGAAGCCGCAGTTATTAAATTTTCAACACGAGGTTGAAAGATTGCAAATGGTTATGCACCAGATTTCTTGTGTTTTTGTGAGGCAATCTGTATTTCAGGCCAATCAGGGTGAAAACCATCACTTAAGATCAAAATGCTCACTTTTCATTTACAAGTTAAGAATTTGAGTTTCCTTCAGAAGGAGGATTAAAAGTTAAGAATATGAGTTCCTTTAAAAGGAAGAATTGAAAGTTAAGAATTTGAGCTCCCTTGAGAGGAAGAATTAGAAGTTAATAATTCGAGTTCTTTTGAAAGAAGAATTGAAAATGAGAATTTGATCTCCCTTGAGAGGAAGAATTGAAAGTTGAGAATTTGAGTTCCCATGAGACGAAGAATTGAAAGTTAAGAATTTGAGTTCCTTTGAAAGGAAGAATTGAAAGTTAAGAATTTGAGTTCCTTTGAAAGGAAGAATTGAAAGTTAAGAATTTGAGTTTACTTTAGAGTAAGAATTGAAAGTAAACTTGAAAATAGTTAAGTCCACTTTCATATGGAGAAAATAGAGCTTGGAACCAGGAAACTGTCGTTAGTTATTAGCAGCAATATTAATGCGACGGAGTATTGTGTCTCCAGCATCCAGCTACAGAAACTGTCAAACGTACTTAAGAGTTAGTGGTCAGTTAATCCTTCACAGGAGTTAAATGCACACCAACGATGACTGCTTTTGTAGTACAGCACGGTTTACTTACGATCCGTTTGTCATTATCAATTACCAATATTTTTGTTCCTGAACTTAACTGACAACGAATAGCTGAACACTATTAATTGCTGTTTCCTATGATACTAGTTTCCACTCAGATTCAGCAGAAATTTTCATTTCCAATATTCAAAGGGAATTTCAAGTTAGCCATTTTTATTATAGTACTTCAGCGATCTAAACTTTCCAGCAATGTTAACTCTTCTGTAATAGAATCATAACTGAACACAGTGAAGACTTGGAACTGTCTTGAAAGCACTTGGGCTGAATTAGACAAGCGGGAAGACGGAAGATATTGTCAAACAGGAGTCGAAATGTTCTGTTCCGCATTCATTAACTTTGATCAATTAACTCAAGTACATTTTTGAACCTGAATGTTTCGTAGCGCGAGACACATTATGATGCTTAATTTCCCAAAACAGAAGCCGCTATATTACTAGGAGCTAACTCCGATTTTCAAAAGTACCAACCAAATTTATTGTGATATTCATTAAAAGCCCTTCAGTACGAGTATTTATCTTATATTCCCCATACACACCCAATTCCCTTCTCCGTTTAAAATTTTTCTTTGCTTGAAGCATGGAAGTCCTGAAGTCAGGTAAAAACGCAGACCCTGGAAGTCAAATTATTACTCCATATTCGGAGACAAATCTTGGTCGGACCTCACATGAATATCAAACATTGACCGCAGGCCAGGCTTATTCTTCATGTGTGCTTTGCATCAGAACGCGTAATGGAATCCATCTATTCGGTGACACGATCGCTCGGCGACCGTATTCTACCGTGAGGAAACATTCTATGTATGCGAGATGGAGCTCGCGTCGTTGTGTATATGTACAGGGTGACTTAAGAAAATGTTAGCCGATATTCTATTATTATTTATTGCTATCTAGAATACCAACTGCATGCGTAGCATAGATATCTTACTAGTTACAGAACTTCTATCTTCTTACAGAAGATGTTCAGTTGCTTTCTGGAGTCTAATAAAAACTAAAATTATTAAAAAATTTATCTTCTCGTTTTTTGAAGTTACCCGCTCACTCTGTATAGAGCTCATATAAAATAAGATATTTAGATTCGTTGGCTACTGGACAGTTGCATTTTTTTCATGCGTAATGTTGCTGACTATCGTCCAGCGAGTATTACGTACATATGTTCGTAATGACTCGTACAAGATGTATGTACGTCGTACAGGATGTCGAAAAGAGAAAACTGATCAAAAATAAATCGTAAAATTGTCATGTTCTCAAGACAATGAACAGAAAAAATTAAGAACTGCGACTAGAATTTCAAATAGTAAATCCCGTAATACAACGTACTTTGCAGCTACCAGCAGCTTCTAACTTTCAACTTTTATTCTTTAGTGGAATAATAATCTAGATCAGCGTAAAACATAAAAGATTATGAACAATTAGTGAAATATTTTGTACTTGTGATGTATCACACGTGCTCAAAGTGTCTTAAAATAACTTTAAATTTGTCAACATGAACATGCCTGTTTGTATAATTTTTTGCTTCTCTTCCATAATAAAATTGTATTTTTCTGAAGTATTCGGTCTCAGGAATTATTCTTGAGGAGTTCAAAAAGACTGAATATTAAAGTAAAGTTGAACATACGAAGCATTTAGTGATGACAGTCAAGTTGGTCAGAATAATATGAATTATCTTTGCATTAACAACTGTATTCTTGAGAATTGAGGAGACAAATGCATGCAAGGCCTTCACATAAATATTTCAGGTGTTATTTTTTAACAAATTCACTGGTAAAATATTTATTTACGAACCAATTTTAAGGCTCTTGCTTGAACGAGTTTTTAGCTATAAAAATGTTAAAATACATAAAAAAATAGTATTAAAATGTGAAAGCTTTTCAAGTTCGATTACCAAAACTTAACTACTTACAACTTTGAATTGATGATGTTCACGCATCTATTCATAAATTATGCGTCGATTTAACGAAAATCACTTACTCAACTTTAAATAAAATTTTATCAAAATGAAGTATTGATACTCTTTGCTCTTTAAACAAAAGGCTTAGAAAAAATCGTGAACCCGTAAATTGGTTTCTCAAAATAAAGTTTTCTTTTCTCAAAGTGTGGACGATGAAATAATTTAATAGTGGATATGTTACAGAAACTTAAAGCTGCAGAATACTTGCAAACGTTGCACGTATGCAATGAGTAAATTTTAGAATCTCTTTACTCCTATTCGTTTCAATTCTTTCGATTTTTAGCGAAAGACTTCGTCAATTTTTATCCCCATAGTTAAAGTAAAAACTATAAAAATACGCTCGCATTAGCCACATGATTTGTATTTTCGTACTTTTTTCCTTCAAACAGATAATCTAATTTTGCGAAGTCTATCTGTTTCCGCCTTTCTTTAATAGTAAACAGTGTAAGTTCAGACAGAACTGCAGAATTTTTCCTCATGAAGTCTGTTGAGAGACTTCATGACTCCAACATTTCAGAGGTGTTAATGAGGTAGTATTCCGTTCACTCCTAGATTGGACGGCTGATAGATTGAGCAGGCTACTAAGGTTAGTGATCTTGTTCCTATATTGTATACTTACCACTATTTCAAATAATTAATAGATCGTATATTACACAAATTTTGCCTTGTGCAAGACTTTTTAAAAAGAAAAATCGGTATGAAAAAATAAAACAAACAGTGAGTAAAAATCACTGTTTGTTTTATTTTTTCAGTCGTGCACTTTTATTCAGTCGTCTTTTATTCAGTATTTCAGTCGTGCACTTTTATTCAGTCGTCTTTTATTCAGTATTTCAGTCGTGCACTTTTATTGCATAAAAATATATAGATATATATATATATACATACACACACACATATACATATATATATATATTATATATACATATATCATTGTTTTAGAGTCATCTTTAATATAGCTGTCTCAAAATGAATCACGGTTTTATTTTCTCAAGTACAGTTGGTATTTTTTTGAATAACGAAGGCAGGGATGCTCTTCTTGCTCCAAATTGAAGGAAAAACTCTCAGATGAGACGACATCTCTTCTGGCATCCCGTCTAGTATGTAAGATTTAACTAATACTCCGACTGCAACCTTGATCCATGAACAATTCTTACACTGTAGGACCCCAATCAGCATTTATTTCGATAGATCAATGGAGAAAATGGAAAAGTTTTTTGAAATCCAGCGTTTCCTTCATCAAGTCGTTTGGTAATACTGCATGAGATTAAGATCCAGACAGCCAGAGTTACATTTATGAAGATCAACAAAATAAAACTCAGCTTCTACGTTAACTTCAAATCCTGTGGGTTGAGAATGAAAGAGCAAAGCAGGTCACGTTTGTGGTTAACATTCAATCCGCATTATTACATTGTAGAGTATCAATCTTTAGTATCACTTTTTATGGAGAAACTAACCTACAATCTTCCCCTCGGGTAAGATTAAAAAAGAATGAGTAAAGTTGAAAAAGAAGATAATTTATGCCTCCTAAGCGTTCGTGAGCTTCGTTTTTCATTCAAGTTATTCCGTGTAGGCGCAATTTGCAGATGTGTGATTTTGTCCCCTGAAGCTGACCATTACAGCCAGCTTACTACACGCGTCACACCGCACGCTAGCGAAGCCTGCGTGTCCGGAGCTATCCGTAGGTCAGCTGGTGTATACCTGGTGTTGTGGCGTGTACCTGGTGTTGTGGTGTATACCTGGTGTTGTGGTGTATACCTGGTGTTGTGGTGTATACCTGGTGGTGTGGTGTATACCTGGTGGTGTGGTGTATACCTGGTGGTGTGGTGTATACCTGGTGATGTGGAGTATACCTGGTGTTGTGGTGTGTACCAGCTGATGTGGAGTATACCTGATGTTGAGGTGTGTCCCCGGTGTTGAGGTGTGATGTAGTGTTGTATGTATCTGGTGCAGTGCTGTATGTACCTGGTGTTGTGGTACGTACCTAGTGTTGTAGTTGTACCTGGTGTTGTGGTGTGTACCAGCTGATGTGGTGGATAAGTGGTGTTGTGGTGTGTGTAGTGAATCGCATGGCTTCACCACAAACGAGTACCGCAACGAGGCTAGCTTTCATCGACGAATGAGCAAACAGGACAGAAGAAGTGAATCCGGCGACGAGGCTAGGCCTCATTACGACCAGAAGCACGACATTAACCAATGAGCGGTCACGCTCAGGTAGCAGAGCCCAGCCAACCGCCCTAAATAACGAGGCTGCAACGCTCTACGTCACGGACTCTCTACCAAGCACTTACAAAACCAACATCTCTACGAAGGACTTTCATCACCTGAACAACTCAACTCACAGCTAGCAGCAGAGAAATGAAAGCAGAAACCAGCCATCCTGACACGGAAGATGAGGTGTGTACCTGGTGATGGCATGTATACCTGATGTTGCGGTGTGTACCAGCTGATGTGGTGTATAACTGGTATTGTGGTGTGTACCTGGTGTTGTGGTGTGCTGTTGTGTAGTGTGTGGTGCTCTTAGATATGATAGCGAGACTGGGAAGGGATGTGCGGTAAACGTTATATTTTGTCGCCATGAATACAGAAAAGGAGACAGGAAAATCAAAGAAGCACAGCAGTTACCGGCTTTTACATGAATTGAAATGAGTATTTTTGATTCATTTATTCATTGCGTTTATTATGCAAAAATCCACGCTGATGGAATTACTTGCAAAATAGTAGCTAGCGAACATATATGATAACTAACGATTTATGAACACCAAAATTACTGCCTATGATCACTTTCTCATACGCATATTATGACTGTAACTACGAGTATGCAGATATTATTTGTTAAGCGTATTGTAAGAAATAAATAGTTTAACAACGTTAAAAGGTCATCTTGAGTGTTTTTTTTCTGGACTGGCAGATTTCGCAGATCATTATTCGGTCAGGTAATGTCTAACGGTTTCTTGAAAATAATTGTTTCAATAACTGCGCTTTGTTTGTTTCACTATTTCTAGCACATAAAAAAATTGCAGCATTGAGCTTTAAAATGAGTTACGTGTCATTAGAACACACCTGTACAATAGGAAATCAAAATTTAGAATGAAAATAAAAGAAATTTACGTCTGTTTTAGTGATGTTATCAAAAATTCAAACATACAGGGAAAGGCTTTTAGAGAAGCAATAGCAAATGAAAGCAAAACATTTTCTGATAACTTTGTTCAACTTCTTCATTATGAAAACATTGAGCTCTTTACGAGTTCTCGAGTCTTCTGACTCTGTGATGACCACTTGCGACTCTTGATAAGAATTTCGTCTTAATAGACGAGACGGGAGCCTTTGTTAGTACATAGATTACACCATAACACACGAATATTACAGGGTGCGGCAACATAAATTCCTTCTTTTAAAAATGACTTCCTGTTTTCAAAGCGCTTTGCTTTGAAAGAACGGAAGTTACGTTGCCGCGCCCTGTATCTTAGAATGTAATATCACCTTGGCGAGCATTAAATTAGTTAACCCATTATTTAAAATGCAATATCGCCTTGACGAGTATTAGATTAGTTAACCTGTTACCTAGACTGCAATATCGCCTTGACGAACATTGAATTAGTTAACCCATTACTTAGAATGCAATAGCGTCTTGACGAGCAGTGAATTAGTTAACCCATTACTTAGAATGCAATAGCGTCTTGACGAGCAGTGAATTAGTTAACCCATTAGCGCTGGAATTGATTTCTTCACACATGTGACTACTCCTTATGTTTGTCCTCTAGTGAGGTCACCAAAAGCGCTGAATTCTTTGGTAGAATATCAAAATATTTTCAAATGATATTTATTTATTAAACTCTGTTAGAAAAACACGATTATTATTCAATGTTAATGAAACAGTTTGTTTTATTAGGAATGAAAATTGCATTGCATTTATGCGGTAGGCATTATGGTTTTATATATATATATATATATATATATATATATATATATATATATATATATATA
>VCRD01000533.1:63988-78849 GCA_006783055.1 Trinorchestia longiramus
TATACATATATGTATATATATATGTATATATATATATATATATTTATTTTTAATACATTCTATATTTAACTGTCAAAAATAACTAGTCACAAAGATGTGGAGTTCCTGCCATAATTCACTGAAAGCATTTTGTGATGGTGCTTCCCCATACTTGTTTGTTACAATATTTTGACCCTAAAATTTTTCCTGTGTTCATTTTCTTCACATTAACAAGTAGAAGCACCGCAAAAAGATGTCTTGCTTGGGCTACTGAAAAGGTTTTTAAAAACTATGTAAATTTACTCTAGTCGTAGTCTTTTTAACCCTTTCGGTACCATGATGCAAATATCAGAACCTTTTCAACATATTTAACATCAAATTTAAAAAAAGATGCTTTGTGATGTTTTACGGTCACTGCATTGTCCTGAGCAAACTGTAGCTTGCACTGCCCTACCAGCGTTTGCACAGACACACGTGTTGCTCTGCATCTTAATAGGCGAAAAATGATTGCGGCTACCAGAGATGCCGTCAGTACCGAAAGGGTTAAGTCACGTAAGAATTATCTGCTTAGCACAAGTGGTATTTTCCACGAGGTCAGTTCTCAGACACTTTTCACCACTTGAATTATTCTTTAATAGTTTGTACCTGTTGAAGTAATCCCGACTAGTTTACACCAGTTAAAGTAATCCTGATTAATTTATACCAAGTAAATTATTTTTTGCTAATTTACATCAATTAAAGAAATTCTGATTACTTTACATACGTTAAAGTAATCCTTATTAGTTCACGCATATTGAAGTGCTAAACCAATTCTGATTAGTTTTCATCAGGTAAAGAAATCCTGTTTAGTCTGCACCAGGGAAAAGATATCCCAACTAGGTTTCACCAGGTAAACAGTTAATTGTGGTTAACAGTTAATTAATTTGTGGACAGTTCCACAAGTTAATTTACTTCCAGGTTAGTTATTAACATAATATTTTCCTGGGCAGTTTATGCCACTCAAATTCTTCCCTAGTACTCTACCCCAGTCAGATTCATTGTCCCCTCCGTGTTTACGCCAGTGAACGAACACAGAAAAAGCTCACCATGTGATACGTCCATCAAAATTGACCAATCTTTCCTGAACCATAAAATATTTGTAATTCAAAGTTAGAAAAGATCATTGAAATCTATATGTAGCAGTTTTTCTGCGTACTAAATTAATTACAGTAAAACTGAACCTATTGCAACAGTCGGGTGCACGAAAAGGAAAACTAAGAAAATTTAAAAACTACCTTGACAACACTGAAAAATAAATAGAAAATACAATCCTTAAGAAATTGGACGAATATGAGAAAACCATAGGCCCTTCCAATAAAGGGATATAATGAACAAAAGAAAGACCAGGAAGAACAATGTATCAGGTTGGTGCAAGAGTTTTTGCCGATTTGGAAGCTCAATTTTGAGGATGAAAAAAGTTATTTTTGAAAAATTTATTCATAGCAATAACATCCTTGGGCTTCTATGACCTGATTCCATCTGTCAACGAGTTTATATTTGCCTCGTTTGTAAAATTCTTTAGGTTTTGATGCGAAATATGAATCTAACTCATTTTAATCTCTTCCTGTGATGTCAACCTAAGGTCATTTAAATGGTTCTGTAATTCTCGAAATAAGTGATAATTAGAAGAGCTGAGGTCGGGAGAATATGCAGGATGGGGGTAGAACCTCCCAATCAAGTTGCAATCAAAGCAAAGATTCGCAACAAGAAACACGTTGGCACAGGTTCTCAGGAGACAGCTCGTGCGGAACCCATTTTCCGAATACTGAAACCTTTCCCATTTGTTTCAGTTGGCGTACCACGGTTGTATGGGTTATATCAAACTGGTTAACCAGTTCCCTCGAGGTTACTGTCGAATTTTCAGTAACAGCGGCTTCCAACAACTCCAAATCAAGCTGTTTTGGGTGACCACCTCTAACATCGTCTTTCAAGTTGAAATTTCCTTTACAAAAACGGAAAAACGACCATCTGCAAGTACTCTCCTTCACAGCATCATTTCCATATGCACTTTGAACGTTTTGTGCTGCAGCACTTGCACTGAAACCTCTATGAAACTCGTAGAGTAAAGCATGTCTGATATGTTCTTTAGTTGGGTTGAACACACCTGCAAATAATGCAGTAAAATATGAATGATTCCTTAACCTGTTAAGCGTTATTTACATCATATGATGTGTGTACGAGTTGCATTCTACCGGCAACTTACACCACATGATGTAGATGCACGATGGTACCACAGCGGCGTTAACATTATATGATGTTATAATGTTTATTAGTTCAATTAGCGTTGTTATTACTCTCATATTACAATTGTAATATAACAATAGTATTATTATTGTCGAGTGAGCGGTGACTGTTAATAGGTTAATAATCTGAAAGAGAGGTTTAAATTACTCATGATAGTATAAATCAGCAATAGAAATAGACATAATATCAATTTCGATAATTTTGAATTCTTCTCTTCAAAATCGGCAACAGCTTTTGCACCAACCTCATAGCAACTAAATAATCTGAAGAAAGCAACAAGGAGCCATGCACGACCCTTATTCAACGGTCATGTACGTCATGAACACATAATCAAATATTTACCGTGATAGGCTCGTATCCTAGATACTAAATATACTGCCTTAAAGTAGGTCAGTATAGCTAAGAGTTTTCCCAATAAGGGTCGGGTAGAGTTCTTCTACAACGTTGAAATCTACATATACATATAAAAGACAATGTATCCCCATCTCTCTCTTTCGCTCTCTCTGTATCTGTGGGTATCCATCCCATTACTTCCTATCTATTACTGAAGAAAAATTATTGAACTGAAATCAGAATGAGTATGCATGTATTACAAGCATTCTATTGTAGATACCAAAGGCGCTGGATCACTATAAAATACTCCAATTTTCTGTTATGAGCTTTATTCTCTTACACGGCCATGTTATCAGTATAAAAGATGCAAAATGAAAGTTCTCTATATATTCATGAAAACTATTCAGATTCTGATATTACCACGGATAAAACTGGAAATTGTATTTTATTTCATAGATTCTTAATTTGATCACTTTTAAACCAAGGAATTTCAACGAGTACTATTTGGGCCATGTTATCAATAGATAAGATACAGGAATGGCAGTTCTGTATATATTAATGAAAAGTATTCATTTAAAACACAATAATTCATCGCAAATCTTTAATACATCTATCTCTGTAAGAATTTCAAATTAGCCAAATCAAAATCGTGGAATTTCCACGGGAACTGTCTAGTACATTAATATTAAAGAGATTTTTAGATAGATTCATTTCACCAATTATTCAATTAAAACAGTAACGAAACTTGTTTTCAAGACCTTAAGCCAAAATTAAATGGTTTCTATTATGTGGACGCCTCTGCTGAAACTTTTAACAGTTAAATCGTTGCACTTCTCATTCAAAAATTTTCATTCAATCTTGGAGTCATATCAAGAAGTCTAGACATTACCGACATTAACATTTGCGTATTCATACTATGCGCTCACACTTCCTCCTGTTTCCCACAAGAAAAAATTTAATTCAGAAAAGAGGAAGATATTCCATTGCATAAGCCAAAAATCCGCACAGTTTTTGTCTATATCATATTTTCCTCAAAAACCGAATAGACGTTTTCGCCATCCTAATACAAAGTATCAATATCTTAAACCACAAAAACTGATGCTCGAAGCAAAAAATTCATGGGTATACATTACATTGAAATTAATCTCGCGCAAAATAAGTGCTCATGTGTATACCGTGTGAAGCGTATGCAGGTCGCGTACCGGTAAGATAACTGTAGTCCACCATGTACAGGGTTCAGCAACATAACTTACTTTTTTTGAAAAGAACTTCCTTTGAAAAAAGGACGTTATATTGCCGCTATCAAGAACAGAACGTGCGCTGCAAATTTCATGATGACATGCAAGTGTGAGAAGACAAAGCCAATGCAATGTTAAGCAGAAGACCGAACAGTGCGTGCGTCAAGTCTTCAGTGTGCCAGTAGCATGTGAAAAACAGCCTTTAAATCAATACATAACTACGTCGTACTTTGCTGGGATTGTTGAGCACGCAAGGTTGTGTGTCGGGGCATCAGTGTGCCTCCGCCTGATGTTCGTGTGGCTGTCACGAGAGACTGACACGGTTTGTGAAATTGTGAGACGTGGAGGAACTGCATGAGCACCAGCACCACAAGCACCACTAGCACCACCAGCACCACAAACACGACCAGCACCACCTACTCTAAACAGGCGGAAGGAGTAGAAGCACCCCCTGCCACTATAGCAACAGCAACATATGACTGACCATAAGTACTGTAAGGACTAGTTATCAAAAATGAAAACACTTCAATCAATTGATAATCAATTTCGTTTTAACGTTATGTTATCCTCTTTTGACGCAAGACTGAGTTACTGAAAATAATTCAAAGAATTCGCTGTAGGAGGGAGTGCCTGGAAGTGTGGTTAGTGTTTGTGTTTGCAAAATCGAACATTGGAAGTAAATTATTCAACAAGTTTTACTATTAAAGTACAAACGTTCTAGGAGCCTCCACTACTCTGTATACTCGAGTGCATTAATGCGCAATCGTGTGTATTACTGGGAAGTCGCATGCAAATGCTATTTTCATACTTGAAAGCATTTTAATGTGACATATATATAAATGACTAGATTATCTTCTTGAACAGTTAGTTTTAATTCTGTAATTGCCCAGGATCCTGACGCAGAACTCAGATGTGGGTAGAGAAACTAGAGTAGAAACACCAAACCGAATGCAGGATTTTGTCAATTCCAGTTTGCACATCGATCTCGAAATGCACTAGTTTTTGAGGTAAAAACAGATTTAAATGTTCCCGAATTCCGAGACGTTTTCTCCGTTAAAAGCTAAAAATACAGTTGTGACGGGATGGATTTAGTGACGTTTAAATTATTTCAGTTTGAATAATACTCGTAACAGACGAAAAAATATTAAACTAAAAACTAAGTTTCTTCCAACTTCAAGCATGTGCTCATGTGAGGGCTGCTTTGTAGAATGTTTTAAATCTATTCTGATGCAGTTGTGTTGCTAAATTTTCGAAAGTCTCGTGTTTTGTCAAGTTTCAAGTCGTTCAGTCTTTTTTGTGAAAGTACAGCGATACTGAGAATGATTATCATAATAAAATAATCCAAGCGTATATCATCGTGAACAAATTTGTTCAAGTTCGATACTTCCACAAAAGAGAGGTTTGAGTTGTTTTGAGAGTTTTGATTGGAAACCACAAAACATTTTACAGTCATCGCTTTTTATATTCATGATCTTCAGCACAGCCTCCAATGAAAGAAGTATCTTAAAGTGTCATAGTGGCAAAATTGTTTGATCTCGTTGGTAAACTCTGTTTTAATCATCTCGTCAAAAATCTGAGTTTAGGTACAGAAATTGTGTGCATTATATTTGTTGATGTATTTTCCACTAAATTGATGCAACTGTAACACGTCCGTTCTTGATGGTTTCCCTCGAAAACATGGATGTTTTTCCCCAATTTCTTATTCATATCTCAAAGTCTTTTTACGTAATAGTTGCAATTCATTTTTTTAGCATTGGCTCGTATTTCTGTCTGAAAGCTTCATCAAGTCAGCCTGTTCTAACATGGCAAGTTTTTACGGAGTTTCTAGGTTTGTTTCCGCAATCTGGGAGTCTGTTTTCGGCCACTCCCGGTCGCAGGCCGGCGATACTAACCCCAAAACTGCCCAAGTTGCTGACCTCAGCACATTAAGACCTGCCGACATTCTTTGCTCATCATCGAATTGCTCGCTTCAGATAAATACGACGGAAACCTTAAGAAAAAAGAGCTGCCCAGAAATGAAAACTGCTGGACAGACTTCGCTGAAAATCTTGCAGTTATAAAGGATCAGTAGGATAAAGCTTTCTTTTAAGCAGGTACTGAAAAATATTTGACCACGAGAAATTCTTTTCTGTTCAATTTTGTCTTCAGTCCTTTGAAAATATCGGTAACACCACACACACTTTTATATGGTCCAGGTAGAAGTTCCTTACAGTTATTGTCGATATGTATAATATTTTCATCCGCGGAAAGCTTTTTCTGTATAATTTTCTGTTTGGTGTTGTTATGATAATGGTAGGTCTACAGGATCTCTTTCGCTGTAAACTATTTAAATTCAATGGTATATCAATCCTAATTCAACGAGTGTGCCTTGTTTGCTCTACTCTAATATCCATCAAAAATCCATTTTACTAATAATATCTACTCAAGCTTGTTCCACGATCAATCAAGAGTGCTTTAAATGTAATTCATAACTCTGAGAGTAGATTTCAAAATCCGACTTCACAACAGTGCATTCTCTTTTCCTGGCCCAGTTTCAACTTGGAAATGGACCTGACAAAAATGTAATCCATCATTCCAAAAAAACTGCTGTTGACATCATTTCGATGAGCAACGCACAATAGAATAATAACTCAGATTTCCAGATGTACTACCATCTGTCATGCGACCTTCCACACATCCCTTAGTTCCCTTACTACGCATGACAGTTCAGTATGTATATGGCTTCCACTGACCGAACACTTGAAGCGAAGGTTAATGAACTGATCAAAATCTTGGTTCTCTGCACTCGTCAACCCAGGATTAAGCAACATCATACAAATAATGCTTGTATCCTAAACATAACTAGTGATAAATTTGTCATATTTACTAGTATTCGATAAATTTGACCGCATGCATTCTTGTGTCATAAACCATGTACAATAGAATATTTTTCGTCTGTGAAATACAGAGACTGTGCGCTCTAAAAATAATTAGTCGATGAATTCTTCCTATTTTCCTCCATCGTTTCAATAACTGTAATTTTCAGTTGTTTAATTATTAATTTTTTAGTCATTTGATGGTATTTCGTTAATTCCATACAAGATTCAATAGAAAGGAACAGAATAACTCGAAAAAAATCACCACCTTGAACAGATAAAACGATGCTTTAAACACGAACTTTTTTCTTAATAGATCTTTTTTATCAAATTGAACATTTCTTGACCATGTAAAAGGTAAATGAATAAACAAAAATACAAACTTTTGAAATCTTGGCAATGCCAAAGTGCCACATTTATTAAAAATCTTATCAGAATATCAATTGATTTTTGGAAATGCATTTCATCATCACATAGAACAAAGATACAATTTTGTTGATATTTTCCTGCAAGCTTCACAAATGAAAAAATTCTTTGTACATCGTTGTACAGTTTATATGAAGCAATCGTACTGAGTATGCCGTGCTCTTCAGCGATGCTCAGAAATCTATGTATGTGTCATCTTTGAGCACGCGAACGGTACGCACGTGAAGCACATGTGATTAAGTAGAATAGAATGAGGCTATAGGAACGAACCTTCTGGCCCATTCTTGGGACGGATAATTACTTCGATAATTATTCGGTTGTTTACCCAAGTCCCATGCCGTATTTCTAGCCGCGTCAACCATGTCGGCAGCGGGATTCGAACCCGGGTCTTCCCGCTCGCAAGTAGATTAAGTACGCATGTCATTTTTGACTCATCAAACATTATGATATTGATAGTGTCATAAGAAAGTATTCAGGTTGTTTAATTTTTGCGCTAATCGAAAAAGCAACATCCTACAAGCATAAAATATTGTTTTGCAGATTCTCACAGTTCCAGAAATAATAAAACGTGGTTTTCCTCCGACGAAAAATTATTCGTGTAAATTATCATTCGGATCAACCAGACGTTGCGAATATTGTAATCTTAGCGTAGAACGTTTCTGTACGCCTTCGTAGCATCGAAAACGGATCAGTGGCCGATAAAATGTGATCTCTGAGTCGCCACTTTATAAAGCAAATGGAGGTTATCGAGAGCACTTGAGCAGGCTCGCCACTCACTAAAGAGGCCTCGAACAGCCTTAAAAGGCTCGATATCTCGTCCAAGAAGCCCCGCATCTCTGAATCGACCTGTCTATCATCCATTGCTCCGCTCATTCCATCGACCCAATATGTTAATGCATCCCCCGTTTGAATCAGATTGCCGGGCGATAACCTAATTTGCGATAAAATTAAATTGCATAGTGATTCAATAGCTGGGATTCAGGTTGGTTGCACAAGAAGAGAACGGCTAGAATTTCAGAGGAACTCTTCAGTAGGAGGCGAAATTATGGTAATGTCTAAGATTGATATGCGATTCTTTTCTCTGTGGTGGCGAGCATTTGGAACTAGAGGAAGATGTCAGATGATTTGAGAATAATTTCGAAACGCTTTGAATAATGTGAGATTCTTTGGGGGCTGGTCCTACAGAGAGAGATAAACGATCGATTATTAACCTACTCTCTACTTGTAAGCTCAAGTATTGTATTTCACAGCTCTTTAATTGGTAAGCTCAACATTAATTTAACATTTGTTCAAGTTCAAGCACATTTCATAGTTCTGAAACATAAAAATAGGAAAAGTGAAGAAGTTAGAAAGGTGTCAGAGTTATCTAAGGTGTTGACAAACAACTCTGAGAAACATCTGGAAGATTTATGATGGAAATACAGGCGACGGTAGTGATCGTACTGAAGTAAATTTTCTGTCTTGAAGAGCATTGTGTAAAGACATAAAAAATGAAAATCAGCTGGGGCGAGGTCAGGGAATATGGTGGATGGAGTACTACAGACCAATTGAGTTGCAACAAATTTTCTTGCGTCACTTTTGCAACATGTGGTCTTGCGTTGTCATGAAGGAGGATGATCGTCTCTCGGTTGAGAAGTGCTAGACGTTAATTTGCTAACCTTACCCATCTTTTTTAAGTGGCGTCATATGGTGGGCTGTGAGATATTGAGTTCTTTCACTAATTGACGGGTGCTTAGACGAGGATCATTCTCCACTAAAGTTCTTAAAACATCTTCATCGATGTCCGATGAGCGCCCAGGCCTAGGCTTATCTTCCAAGCTCAAATCACCAGAACGAAACTTTGTAAATCAATTTCTTATTTGTCGATCTGTTATGACATCCTGGCCATAAATGCTGCATATTTTCCTCGCTGTCTCTGCTGCACCGTTTTCTTGTTTAAACTCCTTCAACATCACATGTCGAATATGTAACTTTGGGTCTTCCATTTCAAGGGTTAATTTTTATAATTTTACTGTAATGTAAGTGATAAATTAGCTTTGAAAAAATGGATAGAAAAGTTTTACTTATGTTTAGACTAGTAAACCAAAATATAAGCGTTTTTAAATGGACAAAAAGCACTTCTAATTTCCACTAAAAAATATCAGAAATTATTGATGAATCAACCTAATACTCCCTCTCTCTATTTTCAGCTTTTTAGCAGGCAAGTTACTTTTAGTAAATAATAAAAACTATCAAATTATCAACTTTTGGCGAGTATTCAACTTATCACAGGTATATTTGTTCGCAAATAACAAAGCACAACGCACGGCATCTTTCAGAGCACTACTATATTTCATTAAAGTACCAGCTCTCAGTAAATCGGCTTAGTATGATAAAAAAAACTATTTATAACAAAACTTAACTGATACTAAATAGTGCTCTTTTATTAAATAAACTAGTTTGAATAGAGAATAAATAAAAGCAACAACCTTGCATGTTCCCATTACATCAGGAAAAATGGTAGCTTGATGCGAGGAGTATGTTACTAAGAGAACATGTGATATTTCAGATCATTGACACCAGGACGTCTGCCTGTTCATTACAGAGGAGTGTTCGGTTTCAACACGTACTGCAACTTTCTCGTTTATGGAGAAGATCCACCTTTGATAAGTGAAGTCAAACTGCTTTAAGAGTTGCACAGAGTTAGTAATACCCTTTCTAGCTACTAAGCTACCAGGTAACATCCATAAAAGAAACTTCATTTGCTAAGAACTACTGAACTTACAGTAAAAGGCTTGTCCCACTGTTTAAAATACCGCACATCAGTTACGGAACATCGGACGTGAACGACATTGGTGAGTTGAAGCCGAAGCTGAAAGGCTAGTAAACACTGCAAAAAGAGCAGTCACAGGCGGCGAGGATACGAGTGTCTTTTTTCTCGCCTGATGAAACCAAATTGGCCCTTGGGGCATCAAAGCAAATCACTACCTCGCACCGCGCAAAAATGGGAACACTTCGCTAAATTTGCTCCCATAATTGCCGAACGCTAACCGAGCGTTAAAGGACGGAGTGTTCAGGACGCAGCGGCTGCAAATTGAAGAGCTGCAAATGCAGCTGTCGCTCCTAGGTAAACTTCTTCAAAGGGAATGGAAAATAGAGTCCGAAGTGAATTTGGATACCCAGCGTGTTTGTGTCAGCGCATCTCACCAAAATTTTGAAACGACTGTAAATGCTAGAGTAACGAGAGTTAAAAAAAGTAGAGTTGTTTTCTAGAATGTTGAGGAACACGACGAAGACTTCAGGACAATTAAACAACTACCGTCGTAATTGTTTCACATTGTTACGCGTGTAAACACTCTTTGGAGATATCAGAAAACATTGAGTCACGATAAAGATATCGGATTTGAAAAATTCTCTTATGTCACGCATGAATTTTCACTTTCACAAAGGTATAAGTAATCATTGACAACATAAATTCATAAAATACTTCTAAAATATATTACACCAATAGTCTTTTATGAAATTAAATAATTTATTAATACATACAAAAATAAATTAACTAATGTTATGAGGAGAGCGGACAAAATGCACCCCGTGAGATAAGAAATCCTAATTGACCAGTAACTCCACCTTTTTCCAACTGCACGTGTTTTACTATTGGCGTCAATAATTTAACAGGGTATTCCTAGTAACAGGTTACTAGGATCTAAGACTCAAGTCAACCATTTTACTGGATTGAACATGCCTCTCTAGTGGATGAGAACTACGGCTTCCGAAACACAGAGGGTAGTGAGGAAGTAAAATATCATGAACAAGCCACAGATTTTCACTCCTCTTTATCCACTTAATTCGGTTTTAGTTTTCGTGTTCAGAAAAACAAATGAAATTGCCGACTGAGCAACAAAATGGTCCAAAGTTTGCGAAGTGCAAATTAAAATATTTCCAGCATTCGGCTAACAAACCTTTGGTAACTTGCAGCTACTTCCTGGTATAATTTCGTATGAATGAAAATAAAATTCCCTCATATTTTAATATTTCAATTCAAAAAGAACACATCGTTTAATCAAACATCTTCTAGAAAATTAAATTTAATATAAGATTTAACGGGCCAGTCGGTTGGGAAAGGGCTGAGGTTTCCCCGAGGCAGAGCTAGGGTCATGAGGGTGAGAACAAGTCACTGATTTCTACTCCTCTTTTTTGGACAAATCGCTCGTAGTTTTGGTGTAAAAGGAAAAAAAGAATTTCCGACAAAGAAACTGAATGATTTGGAGTTTGCCGCAGGCTCATAAAAATAATTCTAATATTTGGCTAGTAAAGTTCGGGCTCTTGACAGGTACTGCTCTTTGGTACAACTTCGTGTGAGTGTAAAAAAAATTCTCTTGTATTCTTTTCGTATTCTGCTATCAAAATATATCGACGAATCAAATAAATATCGGAAATCTACGAGAAAAGTAGGTCCAGGCGGTCGTACATGGACCGCTAGCTTAGCTGTAAAAATTTTATTTCCCACAAGATGATGAGATTCGCCATCAAGCGTTTTTACAACCCAGAACTGCGACCAGTATACTCAAAAGTAGGTTATGCACCTTTATGTATTCCTATGCATGCGATTTTCTACCTGATTTTTTTGTATTCGAGACTTTGCTAAGTGTACTCGGAAGTAATGTACTTGCATTGTTCTGCACATGATAAATACAGGGTGTCTCAAAAAAATGTACTCACCCTTTAACCGTTGCTAACATGCTGTCTTCTTTGTGTTGCAGGTGTGAGGTTCGAATCTTTGCGAACATGATTCTTTAATCACATTTAACCGTGTTCGCAAAGGTTCGAACCTCACACTTGCAACATAAAGAAGACAGCATGTTAGCAACGGTTAAAGAGTTAGTACATTTTTTTGAGACACCCTGTATTAGATGCACAATTGCACCTTGCGATCACGCATGCTGTTGAAGTTTAAAATGACGCTAGATTTCCCTCGGATTAACACACATGATATTAGCCGCCTGCATTTTCAAAGAAGTTCATTAGTTATATCATTAGAGCTCCAGGTAGGTACTTGTCCTAAATATTCAAAGGCTACTGAACAAAAGCTTAACTTTGAGTCAATGTAAAGCTCTTATGATTTGGATTCTGAGTTATAATACACAGAAAAAAATACTTTTTGTGAAACATTTCACCCGTTTGCAATCGATATGAATAACTTAGAGCAAATGCCACCCGCACACATCTCACGATTTTTAGTGGAAATTCCGCCAGGCTTAACGTCACGCAGTAGTTTGGGCTGATGTGCACTAGCTCGTTTCGAATGGGATGTATGAGGCAAAAATGAACATTTCTTGATCCATGATTACCTCTAAAATTCACTGAAATGCATCCTCTTATTGGATGATGATTCCTTTAGACTCCAATTTTCGATAAAACCCTCAGGACGCGGTCTGTTGCGCACAAGATATCATCTTCCCGTGGCATTAATGAACTCTTCTTCCTTCGCTAGCAGACCATCGGACGACGTAAATGTGTCTCATCAGTGACTAATCTACGGAAGCAGTTAAAGTTCATTTGACAAAAAATATTGCATTTCACTTAGCCATGATGAAGCACAAGACATAATTGCACAGTAAAAGATCTACCGCTGATATACACATATTTCCAAGTAAAATGTATACTCAGTTTCGGAACGTGTGAGCGAAGACGGAGGTTGAAGAGAAACTTGGGGACACTTGCCACATGTTGGTGAAATGTTGTCGTTTTTTTTCTCAAGTTGAAGGTAAATGTCGAACTGATTCTCTCGCTAACCGTACGTTAACGAGTACAAACTTCCCGTGTATATATTTCTCTGCGAACATTAAAAACACATTTTTAATGTATTTCACAAAAAATAGGAGATAAATGTGTCACCCAAAATGCATGCGTCTCATTCACTTTAAAGTAAATGGAGTAAACAAACTGATTTCTTATTTTTAATAGGCAACATATCTACTCACACAAAACGCTAATGAAACTAATTTTGGCGCTGATATGCATCCTCGATATCCTTAAGACCATTTTTTTTTATTTGAAAAGAAAAGAAGTAAAATAATTTCTTTACCATTCTTTTCAGAAATCGAACTTTTGCAGCCTTCTCGTAGGAGCATTTCCATGTTAAATTAATGCATCCATGCAGCATATACTTTCCTCAATACGCCTCCATTAAAATGAGATGCTGAAACTTCTCCAAGTCAATCTTCTCAGGCATTCGCTTTTGATGCCGATATCGATTTTCCTCCTGATTAAGCTCTCGGTGTGCGGACCTTGCATGTGCGATATTCCCTAAATCGACTCCATTACTCCCTTAACTTTATTGATGCTAACTTTGCTGCGGATCAATGGTTTCCTGAAGTTTTTTACGAGGACACTAGCCAAGTGAGTCGAATACGGAAATAGCGCGTATGTTGTCCACGACATACGGAGAAGTCTTCCATAAAAATATGAGGTCCATGGAGGAGGTTTTGGGACATCTAGTTTCGTTGATTGCCAGACCTTCGCCTGACTAGTCAAGAGCTCTCTCAATTGGCTTACTTCATCTTCGGAATTTTGAGAAGTTTGATCATCCTCAGCCATTATGTGCATAAAATATCAGTTAATATCAGTGCATTGGCGCACACGTGACTATTAATTTATTTTTGATACCCCTAATACTATAGCACTAATCTCCATACAAATTGAATGTTTGTTTTTTCATTGGTAAGATGATAAGCCTCTACGGCCTCCTGCGATCGTGGAAAGATCAACAAGAAGGAATGAAGCCTTGCGGCTTTTTCGTCGTCTGGAAATCTGATCCTTCATAAAAAACAGCAACACCAGAGTGAGCAAACTTACGGTTTCTGAAGCCTTATAAGTAGTGTTTTCGTTTCTGTTTACCGTCATGGAATTTACCCTCCTTGCCTTTAAGACACATGGTATAAGAATTCATTCTCTGTGCCATTAAATTCTATGAAGAATATTTGGGAACATAAAATTATTTCAGATAAATTCGTACTCTCCGAGAATGAAAATTGTCAAGGTGAATACCGTTTTCATGCCTTGAATGCACTTAAAGTTTAAGAATAATTACTCTACTGAATAAAACAGGTAGATCTAGAATACCTTGCCCTAATTTTGGTTAAATTTGTGCTCAGAGTGAAACGAACAAGCCACTGATTTACAGACACAGAAATCGAATTCATTGAAGAAGAAGAATTATTTTATTTCAGAAGCACTTTTTTCAGTTGACGGTTCATTTTAACAAATTGAATACTCACACATCGACGCTTCTGACAAAATTGTAACACGTAAGATAATAAGAAAACTCAACTCAATAAAGATCATTTATAACGGTAAACGCTTTGATATATAAAGATCTTATCATTAACGTTCAAAGTGATGTCTCCATACAAAGAGTAATATTTTAAATGAATAGACAAAATACTAAATAATCACGCATTGAATTATAAAAAATAATTTTCCATCTATTCGCGTGTACGAGTAATAGTACTATTTTTCTGACTAATGAAGTTGTGCATAACCATATAAACATATCTAATCAGCCCTCAATATCCACTCTTTCAAGAAGCATTTCTCCCAAAACATGTTTTCTGCTTCAAATAGCTAAAAATAAGTGTTGCAGCAGCGCTCACGAAGTAAGCAATTTTCCGTCAACAGTTGAGAACTTTTCCCAGTTTTGGGCGAGCAAAATTTGACTTTTACTCGAGCTCAATAGGGCTGAGAGCTCGCGCTTTGCTTTGGGCGC